>LUFD01002986.1:65654-77760 GCA_003025255.1 Cordyceps pruinosa | reverse complement strand
TTTTTTTTTTCAGCCACCGCCGTGTAAAGCTTCCAGCCACCGCCGCGAATTCCATAGAATCGAAAGATTTTTCACACATTAACTGGGCCGTAAGGTTTAAGCTTACTGGTAAGGCGGCGCTATGATGGCCAGCCAACTCGTTGGTTGTACATTTAGTAGCTACACCACGCGGCCACGTGGTCATTTTTCCCTGAAATGTCATGGAGTGACCACATGTAGGGCATTATTATGATTTACATCCTCGTCACCCTCGTCTTCGTCCCCGAGCTCGTCATCGTCCTCGTCACCGTCGTGCTCTAGCAAGGTCAGAATGCCGTCATCGCTATCGTCAAGTACCGCTTGATCTGGACCGACCACGCTTTGGGGCACTACTGTCAAATTAGTAATTAGTTTCGCTCTTCCTGTTGTTCTTTTTCTTTCACTGCTCCCCACTCGCTGCAGACAACTTACCGAAGCGCTCAATCTCCGCCGTCTCCAGCTGCTCCCGCGCAAACGATCGCCAATCTGGGCCCTCGTATTGCACCTCGCCACGGCCGCCCGCAAACCTGGCCGCAGGTGGGCGCACCGCGTCAATGTATCGGGGATTCTCGAACTTTTGCCTTCCCACCTTAAGGCGGCGTAGGAGGTTCAGCGCCGTCTCCGGCGCCGCCAGATCGCGCCAGAAGCGTCGCCACACGGGCAGCTCCTGCTCGTCTTCAGCAGCCAGCGTCACGTCCCAGAGAGACAGGTCCTCGATTGTCGGGGCGAACTTGCGCAGCAGCCGCACGAGCAGCTCTGGTGTCGTGTGGATCTTGCCGAGGCCGAGCCGGGTCAGGCGCGGGAAGCCGATGGGCCGCGGGGAGGCCTCGATAATGGCACGCTCCTCGGGGTCGGTGATAACGCCATCAGGGCAGGTGATGGCAGCGCCTTCGTTCATGGCAAGCCACTCCATGAAGCGCTCAAAGACTAGCGTGTCGCCGCGGTAGGCGTTGAAGCGGAAGTCACGTAGATTCGGGACGTACGAAAGGAACTCGCGTAAGTCGAAACTCCAGGTCCACGCGTTGAACGCGTCACCGTCAGACCACCCCCGGTAGTCGTCGCCGATGACGAGGTGCAACTTGGTCAGCCGGGCCAGCACCGGCAGCATCGTTGGCTTGAGGTACTCGGGCAGGTAAAAGGTGCCGCGCCAGGGCACACCATGCCGCCGCAGCAGCAGCTCGATGCCGGTGACCTGCGAGTCGGCGGCAGCGAGCGCCTGCAGCGTCTTGATGAAGACCTTGTAGCTGGCAAACTCGTCGTAGCTCACCACCGTCGCGTTCATGAGCGTGGTGCCCGTCTGCTGTGTGAATGTGACGTCCCCGTAGCTGTTCCACGCGGCGCCGGGCCCGTCGCGCGAGCGGCGCGTCGAGTTGGAGTCGCGCAGCACCACCTCCTCGAGGTTCGGCAGGCCGCGGAGCGCCTCGGCCAGCATGGCGGCGTCCTGGCCGGTGGTGGACAGGATCCAGTGGTGCGTGTGCAGGCGGTTGTGGCGGTGCGTGGACGCGGGCGAGCGGTGCGTGTGGCACATGCGCGGGTGCGAGACGCTCTCGAGCCCGACGTGAAGGCGTCGCAAGTGCGGCGCCATGCGGCTGCGCGAGACGGCGACGAGCGTCGACAGGCTGAACTCGGTCAGGTTGAACTGCTTGTTCCGGAAGAACTCGCGCGCGAAGCTGGGGAAGAGCGACTTCTCCATGTGGCCGCAGCTCAGGCGCAGGCAGCCCAGCTCGACCGTGGTGAGGTGGTAGCTGATGCGAAGGAGCAGTTCGAGCGGCAGCCGCAGGAGAGGACTCGGCTGGGGCAGCTCCGCGGATGCCATGTCCACGTCCATGTCTACCTAGTGGCGATGGACTGCTGCGGTGTGCGGCTTGCGCGGTGAGAGGATGTGCGTGCAGCAGCGCTGTTTCGAGGCCTCGCGCTGCGTCTCCTTTTGCTCTCCAGGGCGGATATGGCTGTTTGTGCAGGCTGAGAGGCGGTGGCCAATTGAACGTCAGCACACGATGGTGTCCATCCACGCTCGATGCAGCAGCGTTTACGCTTGAGGAACTGGCGATGAGCGGTGCTGGCCTCTTAAATACCTGGCACAATGTCTTGGCTCTGGGAAGCTGACGGCCCAGCCTGGAAGTTGGAGGTTGGGTTGAGAGCGAAAAGGCGCTAGCTGGATAGCTAGGCAGGCCAGCGGTGATGGAGGCAATGACCACCTCGGTTCCACCACTGCAGGCAGCACCGCCCCGCCAAATCATTCCTCCTCCCTGCCTCCGATATCACAGCCAGCTCAATTCTAGTCACCATCTTCCCGCTTCACGAGATTCGGATTCCCATGGTGCCGTCATGGTTCACTGTCACAAAATTAGGCAGCCGTCTCAGCATCAGCTGGCATTCTGGTTCCGCTCCGTCTATCGCATTACCCGCCTCAGCTATGACAATAACACCGCAAAACGCCGCCATTCAAACACTGTCTATATATCCCAGTCTATGCCCAATCGCCGTGTATGTAGAAATACCACTTCATATATCAAACGCCAAAAAAGCCATGCCATGTCCGGACCTACCGTGGCAATAACATCTCAGCATGCCACAAAACCCTCTCCATTCAACAAGTACACACGAGTTAACCCCGTCCCATGAATTCATTTTGTCGCAGAAAGCTTGTCGCAAGCTCGTCCCCGCCTCGCTCCGCAGCTTCCATCCAGTGCACCGCAACACACATCAATCCCGGGTCGTTTCGCACGTCGCTCTCCTTCGCCGCGGCTTGGGAGCCGCCACTCAGCGCTGCGCTAGCACCCTGTACTGCCACGCCACTGCTGCGCTTTTCGTTGCGCTTGTACTTGTCCATCACGACCTGCTTAAAGACCTCCCGCGGCTTGGAGAGTGGAAGAGTGATGCGCTCGACAAACTCAGGGTTCGACAAGTAGAACAGCGCAAGCTCACGCTGCGCCGTGGGGTAGCCCTCTCGAGCAGTAATCGCCCACATCCGGCCAACATCCTTGAGTTTATATGTTGACGACGGTGGTGGTGGAGTGCCTGTGCACGACTGTACGGGAGCACCTCCCACAGATGTGTCAATTACCGAGCCTCGCGTTTGCGTGTGCGCCGCAAACACTTCGTCCGCCATCTCAACCATGGTCCGGCACACCTCTGACTTGAGTTTGAGCGCAGCCAAGCCTACGTCCCAAAAGGCTTTGCTTCTTTCCGGCCGATCCAGCACAACGGGCGACACAAACGCGGAAATAAGCTGTAGGTCGCGGTACAGTTGTTTTGGCCGCATAGTCGGGTCTCTGAATAGTTTCAAGAGCTCCGGAATAATAGCGTCGGTCCCGGACGACCCACGAGATCCGCTGCTTCCACCGCGGGTATTGTAACTGCTCGTATGCTGCATTCGCTTTTCCTGAACCGAGTTGATTGCTCCATCAAGAGTGGTGCGGCGGAGCTTTGGTTCTCTTGTCTCCTGACTCGTCACTATCTCAGTCCTCCATCTTGATTTTGCCCGCTGCGGTGCTGGCATAGATGCCACCAAGAGATGCTCCAGTTCCTTCAACGCATGCAGCTTCGCGTAAGGGTTCGGATGCACCGAAAACATAGTCAGCAAGCGGCAGTAGGCATTCCTATATGGAAATTCCGGTTCATTGTCCCTCGGCTTCCCAGGATGAGCATCTTCCATCTGGGTGAGAAAACTGGACGCACTTGGGCTCGAAGAACTGTCCACACCATCCATCCGTTCCAGGGCACTTTCCCCAGCACCACGAAGGTTGCCAAAGCTCTTCTTCTTCTCAATCACTCTTGGTTTTGTCGAACTCCGACTTGGCTTCTCCTTGAGTGCACTCTTTCGCTGAGCATGCTGCTCTAGCGCCTCTTTGCGGTCGATACATTCTTGCCCAAGCTGCGCCACCCACATGTCCGTCTCTGACCCTCTTGACAAGAGCTGGCTGCCTAGGTCAGACAGCAGCAGACTTGTCAAAGACTGCCTGAGCTCCGAGAGAAACCTAGCTCGGTCGCTGTCAGCAACTTGCTGGTAAACTGTTTCGTTGGACGAAGTTGCAGTAGCTGGCCGTCCAGTAGAGACGCTGCTGCGGGATACTCCGGCCGCGTAGTGCGGGGAGCCGGTGAACGTTGCCGAGACATTCGTCGTGCTCGTAGTGGGGGAGTAAGCTCGGCCGGAAGCAGGCGACCTAGGCGGTTGAAACGGCGACCAAAAGGTGTTGACTGAATCCGTAGTATGCACAGGCGAGTATCGGTCAAAGCTATCATGGCCATCGAGCACTTCAGACAATGAGGCAGCATGTCTGGCAAACCCATGTCGAATAGATTCCAAGGAGGTGTTTTGGGAGCTGACGGACCTCAAGTCCCTTCCGAAAGGCGATGGCCGCAGCGTCGTAAAGGTTTGTCGCCGTTCGTTTTCGCTAATGATACTGGCTGTGTCATCGCTCGTCCATCCTCCTTGCTCTCTCTCTCGTAGCTTCATCCGATCATATAGTGCCTTGTCCCGCTTGTAGAGCTCGCTGGACCACAGAACGGGGGCTTCTCTGATGGTTTCTCCAACCAACTTGGTCACGCACTTTTCCACCTCGCAGCAGAAGCGGTGTATTCGTTCCTCCCCTTGGCAGAAATTTTCGATCCCGTATTGCTTCAGCCAAGCGGAGGTCAGGTCTGCTTGGTCATCACTGAGCTTGTTTGGCCCGCCTTGGTCAGGCGAGGCTGCAATGATATCCAACACTTGTGACTCAGCCTTGTTAACGTATGACCCGCTCTTTCCCGACCGAGACGTTGGCGGGTGCCAACGACTCGTAGTACCCATAGCTCGAAGTGCCTGGCAAATATCACGGCTGTGCTCATATTCCTTGGAATTACGAACATCAGCAATGTACCACATCTTGTCGCGAATTGCCCTCGTACGCCGCATCATGAGGTCAATCTGGCACTCTAGTCGCTCCTGGCTTTGCTTCAGCCAGACAAGCCAGGCTTCGTACTCCTCGATAGCAATAGATGATTTGCTAATATAGTCCCGGGGTTCGCGAGAGAATATGTTAATGAGCGCCGCATACCCGTTGCGCCGCAGAGATTCCGAATTCAGGCTGCGGAGCTGGTTTAGAGTCTTCCAGTACATATGTGATGAAACGAAATCAGCCTGTGCTTTGGACTGGGACCAAGCTGCTTTGAGCATCGTGATTAGAGGTGCTTCTTTTTCAGAATCTGTCGAGGTGACGATGGGTCGAGTCGGTGTGTGTGGCGAATAAGATCGGCGCAGTGAAACACCACCAGTTGGTTCTGGAGCAAGCTCGTCTCGCCTGGTGCTGCGTTTCGGAGTCGACTTCTTCAGTCTAGATGGACGATTAGAAATCTCGATGTCACTGGCCTCGGCTTCCAGATCTCGCGGAATCTCGTATTCTTCAACGAGTTTGAGGACGGCATCACGCAGCTGGTAATAGCCCTTGTCTAGTTCCGAGGTCGGCAAAGTCTCGTTTTCATAGTCGCTACTCGAGGAATTTCTCTCATCGTGTTCGTCATCTGCATCGTAGCTGAGAGAAGTCGCCAGCTTCTTGCCATCGGAGGAGACAAAAAGCACAACCCAGCGTTCCGCACAAGGATGGCTAGCACCTCGAACGATGTCCGAACCGAGGTTTCGAGTTAGTTCGTGAAGAGCAAGTCGAAGTGGATAGCCGTCGTCCTCGTATTTGTTGAGCTTGCGTTGTAGGTCCGGCTCCGTGATCGTGGGTGAGTCTCGCACTGAGGTAGTCTTGGCGGAGCCATCAGCATGGTCATCGCGAGAGGCAGCCTCGCTGAAAACCGAGGATACACTAGTGCTAATTACCGATGCAGTCTCAAAGCTGTTTCGGGGATTGGAGAAAGCCATGGGTTGGGACGCAGACGATAAACCTGATATGGAGGCGGTGCCAGATTTGAAGGTGCTCGATGCGGAAGAGAGTGGGCGACGCTCCGGGTACAGGGCATTTACCAGGCAGGACAGGTCGGCCGGGCACAGTACAAGATAGGGATGGACTTCTACTGTTTCGCGAAGTGATGTTATCGACTTGGCAGGCAAGAGACGGGAAGCAGGAGGCTTGTAGTCCGAATTCTGAAATCGTCCCAAGATGCTCTCAATGTGGACACGGATATGTTGCGGGATGTCTGCTGTTTTGGCAGCGGCAGACTTTTTTCCGCTCCAAAGCCCGGAAACGTATTCGTGAGCCTTCATGGCAACCTTCTTTAGAATCTTTTCCCTGGCATAGGGGGTAATGTGGTGCTCGGCGAGCATTCCATGAGATTCTGGGTGGACAATAACACCGAGGAAGAAGACAAAGAAAAGACATCTCCAGACAAGCCATTTGGAAGTGTTGTCGAGATACTTACTGTCCAGCTTCTTGAGGACGGCATTGCCAAGTTCAAGCAGGCCATCCGGGATTCCAGTATTGTCCGGGTCATCCACAATTTCAAAGAGTTGGTCCACGGCATTTTCGTAAAACTGGCGAGCAGCGAGCTCATCGGCTTGGGTCCAGTCGGATAGGTTGAAGCGGGTGCCATGCTGGTCCTCGGCCCTTTCAAGGAGAAAGGCGCCGTCAGACAGGATCCTCATGAGGTACCATTCCATGTTGGATTTTCCTGACCATTCTCGCATCATAGTCCAGCAGTTGAGGACACAGATAAGAAAGTGCTCACTTGAGGACTTGGGCTCCGAAATGAGCTTGGCTAGAACTGAGGCCCAGATCTCCAAGCGTTTGCGGTCCTCGCTGCTGTCGGGACCTGCCGAGTTAGCGAAACAAGTGTGAATGAGAATGGACAGTGGATCGTGGCGCTGGAAGGACATGAAGCGTTCGACATCGCCCACGGTATGGCGATGATGACTGGGGTTGTTCCGAGCATATGAGCGGTTGTTGGGGGACAGGACTGATTCCACTGGTTCCAGACCACGGTGGGGGTTCAGGAAGACGTTGAGCTCCGAACTGGAGAGGGCAGATATCCTTGTGGGTAGGTAATCCGGGTTGTTTCGGATCTCTGAGAGGAAGTCAAGAAAGGAGTCTCTAGCAGAGACAGAAATATCGTCAAAAAAGGTGACTGCAGGCGGTGAAGGCGGCGCGTCGCCATTGGAGAGGGCTGAGATGGTGTCGACGCTTTCTGAGGACCCGAGGATGGGCGATGACTGTGCTTCCAGGTCCGGTTCGAGAAGGGCAAATCTCCGGAGCTCATCGCAACTCTTTCTGACGTCCTGGATCGCATTGTACAGGGCGGAAAAGTTGTCCTTTTCGTCCTTGCGGAAACTGTCGACCAAGTTGCGGTGGGCAATGTCACCACAGCGCGTCAGGCGGGCGCCGAGTGCGGTGCTGATGAGGGTCCTCTCCAGGCGAACGCGGGTAATATTCCTTTTCCGGGCTTGGTATTTGGACAGACGGGCCAAGTGGGCTAGTTCCTGCAGTGTGGTGGTGTCCCTAGGCATGGGGAAGCCGTGGTTGGTGTAGAGGGCGACATTGTCGATGAGCGGCCGAGGTTTGCGGGCAGCTAACCTCTCTCCGTGGATAGTATGGGATCTCATGGGTAGCTCCTGGGCTGTGTACATGGCTGCGGGAGGCGGGGCAGTGGCAGTGGTGTCGGTCAGCAAGGGCTTTGCGGCCTGGGGACCGTCCTGGAGACGGATGGGACGCAAAGCATCGTCATTCCTGCGGGAAGGCCTGGCATCAATGGTTCGGGAGCTGGAGCTTCGCCTAGGGCTTGGTGATCGATATCGGCCGGATCGGTTCTGCTTGGAGAGATCTATCGAGGACGGTTGCGCGTTTGCTTGGGCGGAAGAAGCGGATTGGGGCGCTGTGACAATGTCAGTGTACTGCACAAACGAAGGGGATAACAGACAGGTATTGTCTCTGGAGAATCTGGAGCTCGGTTTGTTTCGAAACGTACGATGCGAGGATGGCGTGCGGACTGGCGAAGAGAGGGAGCGCTGCATGGACATGATATCAGGCCCATGAAAGGTGAAGCTATTCGGGCGCCAGGCAGCTCGAGCAGTAGCTTCACCAGGAAGCTACCAACGGGCTAGCAAGGCGAGCAAATAAGCGAGAAAAAAATCTAGAGCAAGATGATGGCGCGAAGCAAGCGGTAGAGGTGAGGGGAGTAAAGGATGAAGGCGGCGCAAAGGGAGGATTATCTGTTTGCGCGAGAGAGAAGGGAAGCTGTCGTGCGACGAGGAGGTGGTGGTGGTGGTAGTGGCGGCGGCGGGCGGCGACGAGGCGGTGCGGAGCCCCAGTACAGGGCAGCAGCAGCGTTGGCCAGCGTGCCGACCAGGACAATGGGGTTGGTGATTGAATGCCAGGACGGAGTTAGCGTTAGCGTTAGCGGGGGGTCCACCAGAGGAAATGCAGATGCCTGGCTGCCTTGGACGAGGGGCGAAGGGGGAGAGGGAAGCGGGGAGGGGCCGTTCAGAGGTGGGGGCGGAGACGGTCCAGGGTACCTGTAATCAGGCAAACAGGCGACCGGATCTGATGGAGGGAGGGAAATAGCAAAATAGGAAAAAGAAAAAAAGAAAAGGGAAAATGACACTATACGAGGGCGGAAGGCAAAAAACAGCGAGTGAGGCAAGGTCATGACGGGACGTGTGACGAATAGGCTCGCAGCAACACCAGAGGCGCTGTACACGAGAATGCGCGAGTGCTATGGGGACCCAACTGCAGAGGGGTGTGGTGGGACCGCTTAACGTTTGGCCCAGTGGGTGTGCAGGGCGGGATGCTGGTAACGGCAGCTGCAGCGATGTAAGTAAGGCAAGGTGAGTAGAGTCAATGCACACGACGGGTGAGAAGACTGGGGCCAGCCAACGCATGCATGGAAGAGGATATGCTCTGTATTTTTTCTTTACTATTTCCTTTGTCGACCTTGGACGACATTCGACATGCAGTGTCAGCACATACCTCCTACATCCCTGGTAGGTCCCTGTAGATGGCACTACTGTAGGTCCGGAGCGTGCAGCAAATACCATGATGTGCTGCAGAGATATAGATATGCTCGAGGGCGGAGGCTAGGCATCGACGCCATCAGGCATGCATTCTATTCATTTATATGCCGTGTCAACTACTTGCGTCAAGCCGTCCCCGTGTAGGCGTCATGTAGAGGTAACTCGATGTACCAGGTACTGGGGATGGTGCTGTTAGTCAGCACAGGCCGAGTACATGGTACAACGACCGCTGTGCCCCAAGCCAGCCAACTTCACGCACAGCATCTCTGCAGCGTTGGCCAGCATTCCCTCCGACCGGCCACGACAACAAGCCGGCCGTCTTCTCCTTTCGACCCGTACCCTCCAGCGCCTCCGTGTCTCGTCGTGTGCGTGTCACCCGGTGGCAGAGCGTGGGCCCGAAGCAATCGGCTACAGCTGCGCTAAGACCCAGGAAGGGAGGGGCGGGACGCCTCTGCCAGCGCACCGCCATCAGCTGCCAGCGGGACAGCATTGTCAGGGGACGCGGGGCGCTTGGAGATGGAGGGTGTGCGAGCGTGGCCGTCAGCAGAAAGCCACTCGCTCGCTGCTGTGTGGATGGGGGAGGGATGCCGCATGGATCCGAGTTGGGGGTTGAGTGCGGGCGTGAGGTGACCGCGGAGGTCTGTTGCTGCAGGACATTGCTGGCGAGTCAAACCACGACGATCAACTTGGCGCTTCCAGCAAGGAGGGAGACGAGAAATCAAACGACCAAGACGAACCAGTCGTTCTCGCCTTTCCCTTTCCGCACGTTCCCTCCCCAGGCGCATTCATCCAGTGGTTATCAACATCCTTGCCAACCTCTGTGCATCGAGAAAACGGCCCTCTCGAAAAAGAAAAAAAAAAAAGAGAGAGAGAGAGAGAGAGAAAAAAGCACCTAAATAGAGTGAATCCATAATGTGTGCCGCGGCTCTCGTGACATCCCGCTCTGCGATAGGAACGGCTCGCTCCCCGTCACAAGACACTCCCGTCCCGTCGATGGGCACCGCCCAGGCACAACTCGCGCATCACAGGACCAGTCCTCTGCGGACGTCTGGAGTGGGATGGTCCCCACGGGCAGCTAGAAACGAACTACGGCGAAGGATAAAATGCCGCAACGGAAATGGCCATGTAGATTGTATGCGGCCGTCCAGGAACGACCGTGTTACCTGCTAGTATGAACGGCTGCAGCCTCAAAAGGGAACCGGGGGCAGAAAAAAGAGGGAAAACTATCGACGTGTACAAGGGCCCACGACCTGAGCGCCATCAGGTGGAATAGTGCGTGCTGAGCTGGCACTACATAACCGTGCATATATGTAGACACTTACACTTGTACCCGTAGGAAATGTACCTACCGCATAGGAAACCTTGCGGTGCATGTTTTCTTCTTTTCTCTTGGCCCTCCACTTACACCCATCGCCCCCCTCCCACACGCTGCAAGTTCGCCTTTGCTGTCTTTGCCGTCTTTGCTGTCTTTGCCGTCTTTGCTGTCTTTGCCGTCTTTGCTGTCTTTGCTGTCTTTGCTGTCTTTACTACTTCGCTGCTTCGCTGTCCTTCTCTCGTCGCCTTTGACTACGGCTGCACTGATACACGCACACAGCCTTAAGCACGACTCTTTGCGTGGCCAAAGCCCATCTCGGCCACTGGCGCGCCCGCCGCTGCGCTGTCAACCATCGCCATCCACCAACGCACCCCCCTCCCATCCACTCACACCACGACACGATACAGCAACTTGCCAGCGCACCCCGAAACACCAAACACATTCCCTGGTTGTGCCTCGGCCAACCAAAATGCATGTTTCTTTCTTTCTTTTTTTTCATCCTACGTTTTGTCAAGAAATGAAATGACTCGGCTCAATCTGCACGTAGTAGCCAACCGACCATTTCCAATGGCCCTGGCTCTCTCGTCATGGCTTGTCAGAGCAAGGTCACCGGCATCATGCGCATCACCGACAGCTGCAACTGCAACAACCTTGCCATATTCGCATAACGCACGCATCAACCCAACAAGTAAAACCATGACAAAAAAGAACAAATACTATCGCCATCCTTACTACACGTAACCTGCGGTCAGACAAGACCTGCAGCCACTTGTGTCGGTGTAGCCCGCCCACTGCCTCCATACCGCCGGCGCCGCCCATCCATCGCTGCTCCGCTCGCTTCAGTCGCACACCGATAACCTCCGCCCTGTTTTTCGGCCTCGCAACACATGCCCCGAAAAAGAAAGCAAAGGGACGCAAACACCTACCATGTACCATGGCCCCTCGCGCCTCATCTCTGCAACAACCCTTGTACCGCTTCTCAGATGCTGCTCCGTCTCTGTCTTACCCCAACTCGTTCCGACCGCCTGGGACTGTTCTCCCACACCCTCATATCCTCGACACCGCCACCGACTTTTTTGCCCGTCAAAGCCACAGTTCAACTCGTTTTTATCTACCTAGGCAGGTACTGGTAGGTACGCGCTGATTAGTTCATCGCCTCTCGCATCCCGGCTTCGTTATTCCCCCGCGCCACTCTCTGCGGCAGCATCATTTCATATGTCACAAGGAACATTGATACCTGATCATTTTCATTCTTCATATCACTGACCGATTCCTCCTATAACGCCTCGATTAATTACTACTCTGTAAAACAGGAATAAAACACAGAGTAACCCCCTCCATATATCCGTAGTTTTCTCGGTCACGTTACTATACATTCTCAACAACAGTGAGAAGGTGAATGCAAAACAATAGTCAAAGTACAACATAGCACATGCTTTAGCATTCCCGTCCAAAGCGGATATCAAACTCCTTCAGTACGCTCATGATGCTGGCCGCCTCAACTTCAATGGCGTTCCGCCCTCTCGAGCTCTGCCTCGACGACGTCGTCCTAGATGTCGCCTTGAGCTTGGGTAGCCATGAGTTGATGTCATTGGCCGCTTCGGAAAAGTTGCGATGGCTCGCCAGGGTCTGGTACGCCTCCGCGCAGCTCAGTCCTAGGCTTGGGAGGCTCGGCAGCGTGATTCTCTCCTCTTCCTTCTTGCTGCCGTCACCGGTGTTGGCGGGCTTGGACTTGCAGCAGCCGCCGCCGGCACCCTTGCCGCCGCAGCACCCGCCTTGCTCCTTGCCAAACTTGGCATTCATGAGCCGGCAGAACAGGCCCGACTTGGGGTCGGCCTGGCACT
>LUFD01002986.1:21325-65572 GCA_003025255.1 Cordyceps pruinosa | reverse complement strand
CCCCCGCCGGCCTCGAGGCTTGGCTCGACTGGCCGATCTTGGGCTTTCGGGGAGGCAGCTTGACAGCACCGTCTGCAGTCATCTCCATTATGAACGGCTGCGGCGGCGCCACATCCGTCTCGGAAGGAGGCGGCGTCTGAACCTGGCGAGGAATGTTGGGCTGTGACTCGGGTGGTGTCATGGCTGGCGTGGCCATGGCTGCATCGGCACATGCGCAGTACGTTCCGTCTTTGCAGAAGCCGCAGCTTTCCTTGAACGAGATGCCCTCCACGGATGACGGCTGCATCATCATCTCAGACGGTGGGGGGTCCGCGTTTATAGTTGCCACGATTTGGGACTGCCGGCGGGCGAAGGCCTCGGTAAAATCCATCCCCTGATCGGCGGATCTGGTAGACGATTCCTGGCGCGACCTCTTTCCCGCGCTGCCATGATTGGAAGGCGATGATGGCCGCTTCAGGTGGTTAGTAGGTTGAGCCTTGGAAGGACTCAGCTCCTCGAGGCACTGGCATGAGGTCCCGAACCCGCACTTGCCACAGCCGGATGTAGCTGTGGCAAGGACCTCTTCGACACAGGCGCACCGACCCTCCGTCGTGCAGTTGCCGCATGTCATGTCTGTGTCTGCGAGTGGTGCAGCGTTCTGCGAGTCCATTGAGTCAGGCGGTGTGATAATTTGTGAAATAGAAAAATCCCGGCTAGTCTCCGGATGGGGTAGTCTGTTGTTACTCGACATGCTCTGGCGAGGTTGGTGCAGGCTGTGGTGACGGTGGTGTTGCTCATGTGCTGATGGGGCGCTGTTGACACGCTCATTGCGGAAGGCCTGCTCGCTTTGCTGACGACGGAGCGTCTCGGCTTCCGTCTCGACCCGGATCCTGTCTTGCCGCTCTCTGTCGAGCATGTTTTCCAGCAGCATGCATCGCGAGCGGAACGACTGGACGTCCAACTCGAGGCTGTGGATCTTTTCCTTCAGCTCCGCCTCCTTCTTGTCGTAGTCCTGTTTGTACTGGTCCAGCTGCTCCTCGAGCTCGCCCACGCGTGCTGCGCGGCGCTCGCGGAAGGCTCTCTGGGCAGCACGGTTCTGTGCCTTGCGTTTGGTAGGCGGGGTGTCGGTAGCGGGTTTGCGGCCGGGCTTGGGGCGCGGCGGGATGACCCATTCCTTGGAGGTCATGGAGATCTTGGGCCCTTCCAGGGGGGTGGCCGGAGCGATAACGGCGGCCATGGTCATCCTGTCCGGGGCCGGGGGCACCGAGACGGAGAGTCTGGGAAGCGGCACCGGCTCCGGCTTGGGTTGCTTGGTGGCGGGACCAGCGACTGTGGCGGCGATGGGCTTGGGATGTGTGGGAAGCGGCGCGCGGTGTTGAGGAGGCGGCGCGCAGGCCAGCGGTGCAGGTCCGGTAGCGGATGGACGGGCCCTGGCGGTGGGCGGGCGCGACGTTGGCAACGGAACGGGCGAGGCCAGTGTCGTCGGTGAGGATGCAGCGGATGTGGCCATGATGCGAGGCGGGCTGCAGGCTCGGTCGGATGTTTGCGGGCGGGCAGGTGATTTGTGGGGCGTCTGGCTCGGATGTCCGAGACGGCCAGTGGGCGGAGGGGGAGAGACAGCGCACCGCTACTGCAGCCTTGCAGTGCGGGTGTGGCTAAAAAAACAAGCAATGCAGAGATTTGTAGGAGAGGCAGAAACAGGAAAGCCGTCGATGCAGATTTCCTGGATCTCGGAAGCTCGGTCGTGGTCGCGGGGTAGCAAGAGTCGGGCGTCGGTCGGGCGGGCAAAGGGCCAATTGCAGCGTGCGGATATGGCTGCGGCGTGGAATTGCCTCTGGCTGCAGTGGTGCGCGTTTTGAATGCTCGGTTGCTCGGCGTGCGGGCTCGACGTTTGATTCCGGGCAATTTTTTTTTCGCTTCCGAGTCACTTCTCTCCGCCTGTTTCGAGTGTCGCCCCTTATCAGATGGACGTGTGCAAGTGGCGCCGTTTGTGGGAGGATACGCAAGGCGCGAAAGAAAACGTGATGGGGGTGCAGAGAGTGCGTTCCGAGGGCAGAAAAAGTAAGCCAGGAAAAGTGCGGGACAGGCGTTCTTTTGAGCAGAACGGCGTGGGTTGCTGGGGCACAGCAGGCAGAGAGGTCCGATGGTAGGAGGCGGGCGACGAGAGGTGGGAGAAACGGTGGGCCAGATGCGATTGATAAGATGCTGATTGATAAAATTTCTCACCAGGAAAAACCATGGCCGACCGTCCATCCACCCTGGGCCACCCATGATATATCTACCTATTGGCAGAGCGCAATGAATCTCCACAAAATTTACCCAACACTACCTTAATTGCTGTATCCGCCTGTTTAATAAACTAGTAGTGGGATGGCGCACACGATTGCGACATCGCGACACTCGGCTCCTCACCAGCCGGAACCAATTTGCATGTACCATGACTCCAGCTTCCCTCTCGCGAGCACCTATAGTTTCCATGACGGTTTCATCTTTCCCATCCGCCACGCAGAAAAAAATTCGCGCCGCCCAGCGCGGCAATCCGCCCACGGCCACCCCCACGCAGACTTTTCCCCTTCTCTGTGAATCAATTTGCGCGCATTGTCGGCTCAGTACGGAGTCATGCCCTCGCCACGAGACCCCCCAGAACCCCCTCTCCCCATCCCAAACCCAGCCAGCCACGCTCTATCCAGTAGGTACTACCGCTTGGCCTTCTCCACACCATATATCCAGCCGAGGGGCCGAGCTAGTCAGTTCTGTCAGGCAAGGTAAAACAAATGAAGTGCCGTTTCCCAAGAACTCTGTCCCGCGGTCTGACAAGTCATTGGCTGAGAAACACCCCATGACCCTCAGGAGCTCCTGAACCCTGATCCGAACAACAACAAAACTTGATGATAGTACGTGCACATTACTCTACAAACCAACGGAAGCGGAACTACTGGTTGCTCGGCGGCAAAACATGCCAATCGCCAAGTCATCCCATGTATTAGACCTTTCATCAATCGTCGTTCTACCTTGATCCTGGTTTCAGGTTCAACCAAAACCGGCCACTCTGGTTGTTGTGTGGTAATTTTTAACAACAAGATTTGCTGTGTGTTGGTCCACCACCAATTGGCCCACTCTCACAATGTTCCTCTCCAAGACGAGCAGCCCACGCTGCAAGACACCCATGGCTCTGTTTCTGTCTACAGGACGCGGGAGATTTAGACAAAATTTACTGCATATTCGCTGTCATTATGGGTCAGACAAAGAGGGCACTGGGTATCTGATTCCGGCTACCAACCACCACCAATCCGCCGACTTCACCATAGGTTCCAGTGAATAAAACAGGCGGGATGGGGATTCAAAACGAATTTTATCCTAATTTTATCCTCTCTTGACATGTGATGGGTTTAGGTCGATGAAGCTGCATAGCGTACATGGTGGGCCATGCCAATTGCGACGGGCGCTTCGCTCGCGACGGCGCCTGGCCGTGCATAATCGTGCCCCTTGCCCAGCCGGCAGAGCGGAAGGCGCGCTTGAAGAACCTTTTCGGGTAGGTGACATAATTTGATCTGCCTTTCTCAGCTGAAGTGGACCACAAGGCGGCCCCGAAAGACGTCGGCGGGATAATGCGATGCCATTGTTAGCACTGGCGGTTTGCTTCACAACGGTGGTCCATGTCGCATCCACTACTCCGACATGTGTCAAAGACAACGTGTCTGGTCGAGCCATGGCCAGCTGTCCAAGCAGGCCGTTTTGACACAGATGCTGGCCACACAGAGCACGCGCATTTCTTGAAGCTCTCCGCAATTAGACCCTGCTCGTACGATGCCGACAGGGGGCAGCGAGATTGGGAAGGAGCCGCATGGAAAACTCTTTTTTGCAATCCCCGGCGAAGGTCCAGGTTCTTCTATTATGGGTATGATGGCAGAAACTGTTTGCATGTCATCCTGAGGAACGGGGCGGCGCAATGAGGCTCGAACCACTGGTGCATTGCGGATTTCCTAGTGGCCGCTGTCAGGAGTGGGCGATTATCTTCTGCCGATGAGGAGGAAGCAGCCCCTTGACTCGTTCTAAGGCCTGCAGCGAAAGCCGAAACCAGGATATTGATGCAGAGTGTGGAGAAAGTCCTCGTGGACAATACTGCGCCTCGAGCTCCTATGACTGAGAGAGGCGAATCGCAAAGAACAGTCGTGGCAGTTGCGAATTTGAAGCAAGGAGTTTGCGCGGCAAGAGCTCTGGGCCTCAGAATAGAGTTCACGGTTGGCACCCGCTTTGATATAATAATCAGTCCGAACACATCAATGCACATAGTGTAGATTCGGCCTTGTTCGCGGGACTTTCGGCCCGTCACTGTATTACACCTAAGCGACGGCGATAGATCTACTGACCAGATTTCGCAAAACTACAAAGACAATGCCGTTTCATAACGTACTGGCCACGTTAATCTCCGTTGAAAATGTCTCACGTGTGCCTGGCCCCCATGTTCCTCGCTATTCTCGAAAGACTACGTATTCCTCAGCCACCTCGAGTCGAAACAGTCCCCATCAAATCCGCTTCTCGGAATGACACAAATCTCCTGGAAAGATTAGTTTCTTAGTTTAGTTACTATCTCAATACTAGTTCTATAGTATGTTGTTGTCTTTCAAGGAAGTTAACGTTGACCCAGAACTACCGTCGCTTTACGCGCGGCGGACGCCCAACCAATAACAATTCTCAGGCTTTAAAGGAAAGGCTAGTATGCATTATCCTATAGACCCTCAGATGTCTTCATATCTTTCATTCTGAGTCAAACGGTAATGCCACCCGGGTTGCCTATTGACCCCTTGTATCACCTCAAGTCTGTTTGACACCTTGGCATGGAGGTCTGTGTGCCGTAGCATTCGGTGCCAAAATGTGATGCCGATAATCGTTACTAGGGCCATATACATTCTAAACTTACTCGCGCCCCCTTCGGCCCGAGAAGACACCGACGTATGACACCTGACGTTTACCCTCACAACGGCGAAGTAACCACACATCCACCGACGCCAACATATGGCAATAGGATGATTTGTAATGATGAACCGGGTCAGGAAAAGCCCAAGATTCACCTTCGACAAGAACTAAGGAAGTCGCCCTCGAGATCTCAAAAAGCTGAAAATCATTTTATTGTCAACTAGAAATGGCCGACACTGTACGAACGTTTTGGTCGTGGACTGAGTTTTGCAACGACTCATTTCTAGATTGCGTCACGCGTAGAAGTAAACGACCGAGAGATATTCGAGGATAATAATAGCAGCCGCGGAGCTGAGCAGGGGGCTGAGAGTAACTTTTTCAAGTGACGGGTCGACCTCAGCCTCGATACATAGAGGAATGATAGTTCAAGACTATCCATTCCAGCCACCAGATCCTATTCTCAGTAAACTCGAATTTTTTCCAATTACCGTACGTACACGCAAGCGGTTGTTGTTGTGGGGGCTTACCACTTGCGATCAGTGAGCTCATTCTGCTCAACTGAACAACCACTAGCAATGTTGGCCACCAACCCATCGCCGAAATTACATTAGCATTAACATGGATATTTTACATCTTCTTGAAAACGTAGTTTCCGGCTGACGTGTATAGCTGGAAAGTGCTAGAGCCTCAAGCAGCTCCCCTTTGTGTCATCAACAGTGGCTCTTGCAACCTACATCTTGGCAGTCTATGCGCCCAAATGAATACAAATGCCGCGGATCATGGATAAATAATTGATGCGTCATTCTTATTAACTCAAAAGTATCCTTAGAGATGACTATTCGTCCCAAACAATTGCCCCAGAGCCGCGCTTGGTCAACCCGCAGGATCCAACCCTCTCAGACGGTACAGGCACCGTCCAATGACAATAGGTTGTATGAATTTAGGCAAGCGCCAGTTTCCTGGTGATTTTAAACTTCATTTTGAAGCAAGGTAGAATACTGTTTTCAGTAATAGCAGAGCCCGTCAGCGCCGCAGAACGTCGCCAGTGGGCCACAGCATTCGCGGGGGCAACAGTGATTTCGCTGACAGCAGAATCCATCACAGTAGAATGGATACCCGGGCTCGCAAAGCTGCGCACTCTGGGCATTGTAGCCTCCCAGGGTAGCTGGCTGCCTCTCGGCTGCGTCCTTCGTGTATCCGGAGAGGTCGCCATCGACAGTAGGGAGCTTTTCCCCTTGCTGTCCTCCGTCGACGAGGGTGGCAGCGCCAAGCATCGGCAGGAGTGAAAGAAGAGCGGCAGTAATCTTCATTGTGGCTATGAGGCAATGATCTGAGGAGATGAAGGTGAACAGGCTGTTGTAATGTTCATAGGGATTTGGATGCGACGTGTGTCTACCATAGCTGAATATATACCCGTCCAGAAACTTGGCGGTTGCCGGTCAGGCTCACAAGGCCCCATCCATTACTTCGATATCAGGCTGCAGGGTCTTTGCCGTGCAGCTGAAAGTATGTCTCATTGCAGCTACTTGCTTCAGCGAATGTAAGATGAGAGATCTTCGCGGAATTCTGGAGAAGCTAGCAGCTGATTGGAGACTCTAGAACCTAGAATGAGACATGGCGATAGCCCGTGCTACAAACTTCGCGTTGGTTACCCTAGTTATACGGCTGGTACGGATTACTTGCTTTGGGTCTCGGTCAGCCTAGACGAAATTTCAGCCGAGTCTGGCTTTAGGATGATTCTTGCTTCACGTGTATCAGTTTACCTTGGCACGCTCTTACACAAGAACGGCAGGCTGGCTTGAACTGGTGCTAGCATTCTCTCGGACGCACTAGGAACTATCCTCAACTCTTGCCTGTTCATACGTCTGACACAGCCTTGATTCTTCGAAGAGATGCCTTGACAGGGTTGGGAGCATCGAAGATTTCTGTCATTTCCTCTAGCGATCGCCCTTTTGTCTCCACCGAGAAGAGGTAACTGATGGTGGCCTGAATGAGATCCCAGACAATAAACACGATGTAAGTTTTCCAACCAATGTCTTGCAAGGAAATTGGGAAGCAGAACTGGTTGATGAAGGCGAGGCAGTGTACAAATGCGAACACGAAGGCCAGACCTTTGCCGCGCTGCTCGTAGGACAGACACTCGACCGGGTACAAGGCCTGCAGCGGCGTCATGCCAAAGTTGTAGCACCAGCCAAAAATGAAGATGAATGCAATGCCAGCCGACGCTGCACTGTGAGCCTTGGTTGCTGCATAAATCCCCGTCCCAGCTGTGATGCCTGCGAAGCACAGAGAACACGCCACGGACGTCCAGATGCTGGTTGGTCGACGCCCCATCTTCTCGATGAGGCTGGCCCCGACGTAGGAGGCGACAGCAGAAATCGCGGTGTACCCAAGGTTAATGTTGAGGATCTGGTCAGAGCGAGTCATGCCGGTGGTCATGAGCATGGCCGGCAGGTAGTAGCTCACAACCGCATTGCCAGAGCACTGTCCCCAGACCGAGGGGATGAGGGCATTGATCATACGCCATCTGGCCGCCCGATTCTTGTACAAATCACTGTAGTCCCACCAATTTTTATCCGAGCCATTGCGGGAGATGACTTGTCTGTACTCTTCGATCTGCATGCGGACCAGCGCATGCTGCGGGTTGCCGTCTCCGTGGTAGGTCGTCAGGAAGCCAAGGCTCTCCTTTTCGCGGTGGTTGGCGTACAGCCACCGCGGCGACTCCGGGAAGAACATGACAAACGCGGCCACGATGGCAGGGCATATCAGCTGGCACCACACAGGGATGCGCCACTGGGCGTCGCCGGCGTAGCGGACGGAGCCGCGTGTGACGCCGGCGGCCATCAGCGCCCCGACGGCGTACGTGCAGTTACAAAGGCCGTCAGGACGCCGCGGTACGCCGGCGGGCTGATCTCCGCGCACCAGATGGAGCTCGCGCAGCGGACGATGCTCACGCCGAAGCCCAGGAAGAAGCGGCCGGCCACGAAGGCCGGTGTGTTGGTCGCGAGGGCCGAGAGGACCGTGCTGAGGACGACAATCAGTCTGCCGAGGAAGATGCCCATGCGCCGGCCCTTGAAGTCGCACGCGGGCCCGGTGAGCGGCAGGGACGCCACGGTGCCGACCGTGTACATGGCGGAGATGTAGCCGAGTTTGGGTCCGGTTTTGCCGACATTGAATCGCTCACGGAAGGACTCCATCGCGGGCAAAGATCCAAAAATGGAACCATCATAGCCTAAAGGTAGAAAATTGGTTAGCATCATGTTTTGGGGGGAAGATGGAGGCTATAGTACCATTCATGGTAGAGCAGAGAAACGCAATAGCACAGAAGCAGTATAATTTGAGCAAGGGTCGGCTGAGTGGCGAAAGCTTCGCTGCTGCAATGGCCTCTGCCATTTCCTCCGCGGAGGGGTGCGTGTCGTAGTGTACCACTTCTGCGACATCGTCGCTATCCTTCTCCATCGAAGACTTGTGCTTGGTAGTGGCCTCTGCCATTGTTGTTTCCCGCCGGGCGGTTTGGTCTGTGGAAGAAGATGGGGAAAGGACTGCGCCTTGTCAAGGACTTGTAATCATCATTTGAGCAGGAGAGTCCAGCCAACACGTGTATATAACTCTCTGCTTGCTTGGGACGGCGATGTTCGTCACGATGGCTCAGGCGTCCAAGTGGCTTGGAATGGTGTCCGGAGCAAGGGCCGGCCTGCCTCCGCACGCCCAGCGCCGCGGCATGATGACCGGCGAGGCGTCCCGCTGTGGCGGCGCTAAAGCGCCCTGTTCTCATTTCGAGGGCAGTAGTTGAGACTGCAGCTAGTTCTAGCCTAGAGCCTTGGTTGGATTGACTTTCGGTAATGGATATTCGGACGTGGTCGGCGTTGTTATATCGTGTTACCAAGTAACATGACGTACTAATCACGAAACTGGATAGATGTTGGCAAAGAGCTGGCTGAACTTGAAGGAATTAGACTGCTAAGGGTAATCATAGCCTAGATCTAGTTGTCTAATTGCCTATCAAGCGTAACCAAACTGCAGTAATCTATTTCCGAACTCCAAGAGGTAATAGTCTACATAGACCAGTCCATGGTCGGCATACTTGTCTGTCCAATTTCCGTTAAAATTAGCGGTCGCGCATTTGAGAATACAGTCAAACTGGCTTGACGCAGAGCCGGGCGCGTGTCTAGCCACAACACTGACAGATCTAGAGCCATCGTCCCGCGCGACGAACTCAAGCTTATCCTGGGCGTAGCACAGCGCGATAGTCTCGCTGGCGATGGACATGGCCGCCTTGTAGTATCTCTCGAAGAGCTTGAAGTCCCCCATGGCAGCGACAGAATTAGCAATCAAGAGCATGCCATTTGCCGCAATCATGGCAGCCGACGTGTCCCGCAACGGGTTCTTCTCGTCCACCGGCGCGTCGAAATCCCACAGCGGGACGTGTCGTCCTGCGCCGAGGCCGTCCCGGACCTGGTCGACGCAGCTCGGGGCCGACAGCAGCCGGAGGATGAAGTAGTCGGCCAAACCGCATGCTGTTTCCAGAAAGATCCTGTCCTTGGTCCAGGTGTACGTCTGCGCGAAGCCCAGGATGGCCCACGCCTGTCCGCGCGACCAGGTGGAGGTGTCGGAATAGCCCTGCGCAGTGAGGCGCTTGAGAATTCTGCCACTCCTTGGGCACATGTTAGTTACATGGCATGTTGAAAACAAAGTGTGCTTCGATTCCGTGGTATTCGGCTCCGGCCGCAGATGCGTCTGGCGGATAGTGTGTGCATGAGTGGTGGCAATGTCAATCAGCCGCTCGGACGAAGCATGGTGACCTGCATAGTACAGCAGATCCAAATCTAGTAAATCGTTAGGAAGAACAAAATCGAGGAGGTGATGCTGTACTTGCTGCACATGCTGTCAATGATCACAAGGAATTCCGAGTCCTTATCAACATAATTATTGCCGTTGTTGACGAAACGGTCCCAGCTCCGGATAGCCTTGGTCGTCTCGCTGTATCGGCTGGCCAAACTCTCGGCAGCGTTGACAATGGACCTGAGACTGCGCATGTCACCCGTCAGCTCAAAATCTCGCCTCAGAGCAGGCTCGACGATGAAGCCAATGTCGTGCGTGTCCTTGCGGTTCGACATTTCGTGAAGCGGCTCCGACCACCGACGGCATACCGCGAGCAGCTCAGATTGCAGGCGTTGCCGCAACTCTGCATTACCGCCTCCGTCAACGAGAAAGGCTTGCGGGTACCGAACAGATCTCTCAAGCAAGCAATACAGGTTTCCCGGAAAGAAGCCGCATGTCCAGAATTCAGCGTCTCTGTATAGGTACTGCCCTGCCTCTGGGCCTGTCTGCGGGCATGTTTCGGGAAACGATTGCGGAGGGTCCTAGTATTGGGTTAGCACGCGGGAATACATAGGCTGGTTTATTTTGCTGATTCCAGTACCTCTCGCTCAATGTGGTCAACAGCAGTTTTCCAAATCTTTAGAATAACATTGTCCTGAAAAAGCCTCGACAGGTGGTCGACACCCGTGGCCTGATTCGGGTGAGCGGCATAGCTTGTGCTTAGCGGTTCAGCGTGCACTTTCAGATTTTGTTTCCTTCCATCGATTCCATTCTGGAAATCTCTAGCCGTTATCGAGCCGTTGCCTTGGCCGGTGGTAGACAGAGTTGAGGGGGACATGTTGCTGTCAAGGTTCAGGATGTTTCGGGTCGGGAGGCGCCAATGTCGAGATACATTTCCTCTGGTGCGGATTGAATAGTAGAAAATTATTCAGTCTAGATGGCCTCCGTATTAGATCAAGCTGAGCAGTACAGCAGAGGCAGCCGGGTTGACGATCCTGATTATGCTCACCACAGGGGCGGTGGGCCGCGGCCGGAGACGGCGCCGCGCTGCTCCCGGCCTCCGGTCATTTTAGCTCTATGGGGAACTGTGTGCGCCTCTTCGCGGGCGTATTTACATCTCGCTGGCTTCAGGGACTTTTTGATCAAACTGAGGGTCTTTCAAGCATGCTGAGACTGTCTGTGCCTGTCCCAAGTGTGTTGGTCTACCACGCTCACGATTGCAGCATGCCGCCATTGCTTGGATTCTCGGACAATGGCTTCTCCAGCCGCACTGAGGCTGTCGCAGCATCCAAAGCACTTCTACGGCCTCTCATTCCATACTTCTCCGACGGGAGCGCTCGCATCAAGATACCAGTCACGTCTGGCGCTCATTTTGATGACACCGCCGCTGAGTTGGAAGGGTATGCCCGTCCGCTGTGGGTGGTGGCAACACTTCTCGCTGCTCAGGGCGACAATATTCGGGAGGACGACACCGAGTTTAGCTCGCTCCTGAGCCGTTGGATACAGGGTCTTCAGAACGGTGTTGATCCATCACATGAAGATTATTGGGGTACCATCGGAGACTGGGATCAGCGAATGGTCGAAGCCGAGGTGATCTCTTTCGCCCTTCTCTCTGCACCAGAGTCCTTCTACAGGCCGCTGAACGAGACCGCGAAACTCAACCTCAAGAAATGGCTGCAGGGTATGAATGGAAAAATCATGCCAGAAAATAACTGGCGCTGGTTCCGCGTCTTTTCTAATCTCGCCCTCATCAAAGTGTGTGGCGAGGATAAGGAAGCCTATTGGCCATGCATCACTGAGGATCTGGATACTCTCGAAAAGTTCTATATTGGTGACGGGTGGTCTAGCGATGGAATTTGGCGCCCAGCTTCCATTGATCCGAAAGAAGAAGGAACAGGTGAGAATGCAGCGCGGGGAAGACACGCAGATTACTATTCTGGCAGCTTCGCCATACAATTCAGCCAAATTCTCTATGCCAAGTTTGCCGCTGAGTTTGACCCTGAAAGATGCAACGTCTTCAAGACAAGAGCGCATATGTTTGCTCAATCATTCTGGGCGTATTTCGATACCGACGGTATATCAGCACCTTCACACTATTATCCCTGGCGCACCTAGCTAACTTGCTGAATCCAGGCGCTGCAATTCCTTTTGGTCGTTCTCTGTGCTACAGGTTCGCGATAGGCGCTTTTTACGCCGCATTTGCGTATGGCGGCCTATGTGATGATTCCAGCTCTTTTACTTCTCACGGTGCCGTGAAGGGTATGCTTCTTCGTCACTTCCGTTGGTTGGGCTGCACAGTCGCAAAACAGCTTCTGGGCAGACGGAACTCTAAATATTGGGTATTTGTACCCCAATATGTACATGAGTGAGAATTATTATTCTCCTCAATCGCCATACTGGGCTCTTAAGTCTCTCGTCATCATCGCCCTCGCAGAAGACGACCCGTTCTGGACGGCGCAGGAGCTGCCGCACCATCTGCAAGGAACGAGCGCAGAACCAGACCAAGCAGGTGTCAAGACTTTGAAGCAACCGCGTCAAATTGTCTGCAACCATGTCCAGGGAAATCATCACTTCCTCCTCTCCTCTGGACAATTTTGTGTGTGGCCCATGAAGGCGACTCAGGCCAAGTACGCCAAGTTCGCATATTCGTCCTCTTTCGGGTTCAGTGTTCCTACTGGCCCTTTACTGGCTCAAATAGCACCCGATAGCACGCTGGTATTGTCCAAGGATGCTGGAGAATCATGGGTACAGAGATGGACATCCTCTGGGGAAACAGTATTCCACACTGTCGCTGTTCAGGGCCAACAGGAAAGTGTCACAGCTATGACGAGTTGCTGGAAGCCCTGGGCGTCAGCCAGCGTCACTGTTGAGTCGACAATTATTCCCCCTTGTGGGAAGTGGCCTGATTGGCATTTGCGGATTCACCGCATCCGACTTGAGACCTCTTTAGACAACACCTTGACCGCAGTCGAAGGAGGATTTGCGATTCTTCCCCCGAGAAAAAGTGGCAGTCGCGTCATCCAAGCGACGAAGTTGCCTGACGATGAATATTTACCTGTAGATAATATGGCCGAGAGTGGCACGGCTGTTGAGACAGCCCATGCAGCGCTCGTGATATCCGAAGCCGGGGCAAGCGGAATCATTGACTTCACTCCACGGGCTCACGATGCGACAAGCCGCGGTGATGTTCTGCGGCCAGACCCCAATACAAACGTCATGAGGACAAAGACAATGATTCCAAACATTCGACACGAAAGAAAATGTTGGATCCTGGGGGAAACCATTATCGCCTCAGGTATATTCGCAATTGCTGGCAATCATGGCAACGTGAGGGAGACCGCGGCTCGATGGGTACGACGCCCAACCCTGTCCTTCTTAGGCACAGGAGATATAATATTATCATAATTGGGCCCTTTATAGTGGCAGCGAAAGTATAACTAAACTTGCCATTCGGAACTACCGATCTAGAAAGTTCAGGCCGGTGTATTCCTCAATACCGTTACAAAGCCACCGCCATTCGAGCTGTAGAGAGCATCGAGAACTTGAGTAAGCAGTCGCTACATCATTCGCAGCAGTTGTACTCTCGTACTTGGGTATCAATTCAGCCAATAGCCGAAACGGGGCCATATCCCATCTGATATAGAAATACACCCATAGTCACCGGTAGTTCTGGAGCTCGTGTCCATTTGCGTTAATAGCTCATGTTCTTTTACGGAGGACCCGGAGGCGGCCCCGGCGTCAGCCCAATCGCCGAACGGAACCATGCTTCATATTCGGTGAAGTTCCCGCGGTTATGTAATATAATTTGCAAACCTCACTCATATAAAGAACCTCTTCCGTGCAGCATAATTGCAATGTCAACAAAGCCACAAAGGCGAAGCTAGCTCCGTCTTTGCCCTACAGCAATCATGTATTACCCAACTTCGTCCTACGGCGCTGTGGCCGCTTTCATCTCAGTTGCCCAAGCCACTCAGTACTATGTCGACTGCTCTGCTTCCTCAAGTGGCTCGGGTACACTCGAAAGCCCTTGGAGCAGCCCTGCAGAAGTGAATGCGCCGACTTTCCAGCCGGGAGACATCATCGCCTTGAAGGCAGGCACCGAGTGTATGGGCGTGCTATCGCCAAAGGGCGTCGGGACAGCCGGGTCCATTATCCAGATTACAAAGTACACAGACGGCGCGGCCACGGATTCTAACCCCATCATCAACGCCGTTGGAGCGACAGCGGCTGTCACCCTGACAAACCAGGACTACTGGAGAATTTCCAACCTCACCGTGACCAACCCGGCAGGCGAGCTGGCGGCGCGCCAGGGCATCCACGTCACTGCGAGCGACGGCAAGGTGCACACCGACATCACCATTGACGGAAACGTAGTGCACCACGTTGCCGGCCAGACCAACAAGGCGAAGCACGCGGCAGACTTTGCCCTATCCTCTGGCATCCTCGTTGACGTCGGCCAGTCCCGGAGCCGCTACGACAATGTGCTCGTCAGCGGCAACGAGGTATCCGACTGCGGCGGCGGCGGCATCAAGGTGCGCGCCGGCTCCATGTACAACCGCGGCGCAAAGGCCCACGTCACCAGGAACAGCATCCGCGCGTGCGGCGGCGACGGCATCATCGTCTCCTTCAGCGACGAGCCGCTCATCGACTACAACACGGCCGCCGACCTGGGCACGGGCGCGTACCCCTGGACCGGCGGCAACTTCGCCGGCATGTGGGTGCTGGGCGACCGCGACCCGACGATCCGCCACAACGTCGTGACGGGCAGCATCATGTCCCTGGTCGACAGCCAGGCGTTCGACTGCGACTGGGGCAACGAGGGCACCTGCACCGTCGAGTACAACTTCAGCCGCGACAACGCCGGCGGCGCGTTCCTCAACTGCGACGGCTGCGGCCCGTCGG
Organism: Cordyceps pruinosa; assembly: GCA_003025255.1. Lineage (NCBI taxonomy): Eukaryota > Fungi > Ascomycota > Sordariomycetes > Hypocreales > Cordycipitaceae > Cordyceps > Cordyceps pruinosa. The sequence goes on along the minus strand of LUFD01002986.1, from coordinate 50,953 downwards.
GCGGCGCGAACCAGGTCGTGCGCTACAACATCTTCCAGAACGACTGCCGCATCAACAGCAACGGCGACAGGCCGACGCTGTACTTTTACCAGAACGTCTTGTACTGCGACAAGGCCGACTTCGACTTGACTCTGCCGCCGCACACGCAGTTCACTAACAACATTATCGTGGGCAACGGCAAGTCCTCGCTCCCAAGGCGCGATGGTATTAGCTGGAACTGGAATTTCTTTCAGAACGTCAGGCCCCCTACCCATAATGGCATCGAAGGTGATCCGGGTTTCGTGAATCCAGGCTCTGGAGGCGATACCCTGGAATCGGCAGCGGGATACCGCCTCAAGGCAAGCTCGCGCGCACTGCGCAACGGCCACATCATCTCGAACAGCGGCGGGGTCGACTTTTTCGGGAACCCGGTAGCACAACACAAGAAGCCTAATAGAGGAGCGTACAGCGGCCCGGGCATTTAAATAGTACTGAGTTCTGCGTACATGGTGTGAAATGCAACTACATGTGATCACGGATACATTACTTGGTCTGACTCTGATGTGGCTGCCCTCGCAGCCGTCGCCCTTGTTCGCGCGCTCTTGACTCGAGCTTTCGAAGCTCGGCCATGAAATCAAACTCGACCTCATCTCGCGTACCCAATTCCGCTGCGGCACTCTCAATCCGGTTGCCCTCAGCGCTCGGGTTTTGCTGCATCGGCTGACTCGCAGTCAGCAGAGTCCGTCCAAAGTCGAGCGGAGATTCTTGGTCTAGAAAGTTCATCCCAAAAACGCTACCCCCACTAGATGGCGATGTAGAGAACGGGTTCAGCATTGCCGAGAAGTCCACCATATTCACCAGCGGCTGCTCATTGGAGGCTGCCGGAGGGCCAGGCACTGTATCCGGTGCAGTCGCTTTGGCTCCGTTTTCGTCTGCGAATTGTCTCTGTGTGGTTAGCTCTGTTCGGAGCCTCATCGCTGGATCCTCTCTATTCGAATCTGTTGCTTGGCATCCTCTTTTATTAGAGATTCGGTTAGACACCTCGAGAAGCAGCGCAATCAGCGAGGTTGTAGTGTCGGATAACCGTGTGGTATTCCAATCTTGATAGCATGATGAATTAACAATTCAAGTTTATATGTTATGTGGGGAGTGGTATCTTACTCAGTAGTACCTTTCCCGCAATATATATGCAAAGCGCGAACTGGTGTGGCGGGATCCCGGAGCTGGCGTCCAAGAAGCGCCTAGCAATGCGATCGATTTTGATTGCGGCCATTACACAAGCTTCCTTGGACGCCCCGGACACGAGAGATGACAGCCATACCCGTGCTTGTCGCGGCGGGATGGCAAGGCGGCTGTGAAGGGTAATAATTGCAGCATTATGTGTCATGTGCGCAACCGTCAAATTTGGGTCGATGTAGCCGTCCACCACGCGGACTTCTCGCCAGCGGTGTGTCAAGCAAAGTTCCCATCTGGCCCAGGTCAGTATACTTTTCGAGTGTATATTTCAGCAACTGGCTAAGTCTTACTGAAGAAGGCGTGAGTCGAGTTGTCGAAATTTGTGCAGCCAACTAGAGAGCTGCGATGAGCTGTCTGGCTGGAGCGGATGTCGTTCGTGGAACTTGTTGACCAGAAAGAGCGACTCGGTAGCTTCTATGGTGTAAGCCAAGCCCCCAATCCCACTCGGCCCTTCAGTTTCGTTGTACACAGGCGGGAAAGGTGTATCCTCAGTCCCAGAACATGCCTCCATATCATCTTGGGATTGTTCGTGGATTTTAAAGAATGATGTCTCAACACATTGATCGAGTTCCCACATACACCCGTCGCATGGCAGGCGCCTCTGTATACTCTTACTAGAGATATTGGGGTTCGACCTGGTCTTTGTTAGTAGATATTGTTATTTCATTCTTGGGTCTTACCCAGTCGTGATGCTACAGAATCTGTCCAGGAGGAACGCTCCCCAGAATACGCGGCGTCGCTCTTCCACCTCTATCCACATCGTTGGCGGCTCTAGCGGCTCCGTAGGCTGAGAAAAGAATGCAGCCAGGTGACTGCTCTCTCTCTTTTCTTCTGCATTGAGCTGTAATCCTTCAATCTTGCGACAGATGATGGAAACAAGAGACCCGGGCGAGCGGCTCAAGCCTCGCTTGATGGTATCAAACGCCACAAGGATGAGAGCCTGTATGGCTTCTTTTGAGCTGCTTTCTATTGCCGAAATAAGGATGCCTTGGCGCAGATGCGATAGGTGATTGTCCAGTTCTTCGACGTGCGCAGTTTCGGCTAGTACACTGGCATACGGCAGGGCCATGGTCTTGATTGCCTGTAAAATGAGATTAATTCCTGGGGGACGCTCAGCCTCGCGGGCTCTTCGCAGGAATGTTGTAGGATGTAACACTGGTATCCAAGGATGGATGAGCTTGAAGTAGACTTCCAGGACAGTTTCAACGGGTACAAGTTGCGGGGCGGTGTAGGCAGTATTCGCAGGCACGCATATCCGCTTTTGTGGACGATCATTATGAACCTTCGGGTCTTCTTTGCTCGGTCGCTTTCTGTTGGTTGGGGAGGCCTCAGCGGTTTCCGCCGCGCCAACATGGTCTGCTTCTCTGGTGGAAGCAACGACGTCCGACAGGGCTTGTTTCAATCTATCGGTAGACGCAGCAAAATCTGTAGACGCAAAATCTGTAGACGCAAAATCTTGGATACAAGAGCCGCTTTCAACCACATTGTGGCCCTTTATAAACTGCTGCATCAAAATGCTCTGTCCGAGAAACATGTTTTCAATTGTGTCTATGAGAGGTCAGCAACAGGGAGGACAAGATGGACAGTCTCTTGGAACTGACCGATGCGTTGACTGAGACGCTCTATGACGCCAATCTTTACGCCGCCTTTCGATCGTTTGTCTTCGTATACGCATTCCACTCCTTGACGATGCTATTGTGAGCAAACCAGATGCTGGAGTTGACATGAGCCGCCTCACCTGATTTGAGACACTGAGTGCATGGCTGTTGTCTAGTGCATTTCGCCTTCTTCTTGCGACATAGCTGACACCTATAGCATGTCAATTCCCGAGATAACTCGATACTGGATAAACCTGGTGTTGGGTCGCACTTACGCTGGTGTCTCCTCTGATGCCACACCAAGCAGACCCTGGCCTTGGGGAAGTTCCTCCCACTCCGCCTCACCGGTCTGAGGCTCGTGATCTATAGATAGGGACATGGTGCAGTCAAGTACACTTTTCCATGTGGTCATCCGTGGATTAGAGGGCACTGGTTCTCCTCGAGAGGTGCAAGAGACCGAGGTCACGCTCCCCCTCCGCTCTGGGGGCACACCCCAGATTATGGAAGAGCAATTGAGCGGAGACTGGATGAGAGCCATTACCCCAGTTTTGGGGGGTTAATATTCCAACAAGTTAGCAAGCCACACAGGCAGGGCACGTATAGCTGAGGAACACCCCACAGCGTTGGTGTTGTGTGGAGAGGATGCGGTCGGCTTTTCGGCGAAGCATAACTACCAAAGAGAATATAAGTGCCGAGCGAGGGCGTTGTAGCAGTACCTAGTAGACAGTAGACAGCAAGAAGCCGCCGTGCCTCTCATGAGCCGACTCTGGGGCAGACCGGCTGCAACCGTTGCTTGTCAGGGCGTATTCTGGAGCCCAAGTCGAGAATTTCTAAATCATACTGTCACCCTTACACATGGATACTCAACGCTAGCAGAACAGAGTCGTCTAGCTTCTCACGCTCATTACATCACTACCACGAGTCCTGGCAGTCATCCTAGGTCCAACCCTGTACTAGAAAGTAGTATCTTCCAGCGCTAAGTGAACATGTGGATTTCTTTCCAGCTGTACGGTCAATAAGAAGTCCTCTTGGTTATAACGTGATAAAAGCTGTAGAAACAATGCTACGAGGTTGTGCAGGTAGAGTTAGCATACCTGGTGCTGCTGCTGCGAATGTGGCCGCCGTACTGTGGACACACTTCTCCATGAGCCAGCCTAGCCTACAGAGCTCTCTTCATCAAACAACCCCACGACAGCAGAAGCGATAGAACAGCGCCGTTCCCAGAGATTCATTCTTACCACGCAAGAACTCCAATCCGGCCCATCAGAGCATACCCGAGCCGCGCCATTCTTCACAGATCCTGGCATGGCCAGCACACTACACGACCAGCTCCCATCCCGGGGCAAGACATCCACCTTCAACCTCTCCTCCGACTCCTCCGACGTCGACGACGACGCTCCCCTGCCCTTCCCCCAGGCCCTCCCTCGCTCCGACTTCCTCACACCCGAGTTCGACCCCGCCGCCTACCTGTCCGCGCTGCCGCACCGCCACCAGACGCTCGAGGACCTGCGCGCCGACCTGCGCGACCGCAGCGCCGCCATCAGCAGCGAGCTGCTCGAGCTCGTCAACGCCAACTCGACGACCTTTCTGTCCCTGGGCACCGACCTCCGCGGCGGCGACGACAAGGTCGAGGACGTCCGCGTGTCGCTGCTGGGCTTCCGCCGCGCCGTCGAGGACGTCAGGTCCAAGGTGGTGGCGCGCCGCGCGGAGGCGGATGGGCTCACGGCGGAGCTGCGCGGCGTGCGCGGGAACATTGAGCTGGGAAGGACCATGGTGGAGGTTACGGAGCGCCTGGCTTCGCTGGAAGAGAGGCTCGCGCTGAGCGGCACGCCCAGAACAAGGGACGGCGAGGGACTGGCCGACTCGGACGATGAGGACAGCGAGGAGGACGACTCGGACGAGGACGAACAAATGCAAGGACTGGTGGGGAGCGCACCGACCGCGCTGTTGGCATTGGCGCAGGACTACAATGCCGCTGAGACACTACACAGGTCGCTTCCGCAGCTGGCGTTTACGACGAAGCTGGAGGCGCGTCTGGCCAAGTGCAAAAAAACACTGCTACTGGACCTCAGCAATGCGCTCAAGGAGAGTCGCAAAGCGGGCGCCTCAGCACAGGGCAGAGTGCTGAAATATCTTGCCATATATAGAATCCTAGGTGCCGAGGACGAGGCAGTCAAGGCCCTCAGAACAAAATAGATAGCCATCACGACTTGTCAATAAAACTACACCCAGCCTTGGGCTAATGTACTTTGCGTATCAATCGCTGATGCTGTTTATTTAGTAATTTGGTATTGTACAGGTAATACACAGTGCTCCCCTTTATGCTGTCTTACATGGCGCTCGATAATTGTTCAGCAGTGACCGTATCGTCTTCATTAACCAGCTTGCCGCTCAGGCTGACAGCAGGTCCATTCGTTGTGCTCAAGACGACATCGTGGACCTCCTTGTGCGACTCCTCCGAAATCTCGGCACACTCGGCCTTGATCTTGCTCAGCACGGCCGAAATGTTGGCCTTCAGCTGCTCAGGTGTGTGGCCGAGCTGGCCGACTGCCAGGCGAACGACGCCCATGCGCTCGCGGTATTCGGCCGAGCCGGCGGCGTCGCGAATCGACTTGGCCACGTCTGTGACGATGGTCTTCATCCGCGCCGAGGGCATCAGGCCCTTGGGGCCGAGTACACGGCCCAGGCCAGCCTTCTGCAGCGCCTTCTCGCTGCCCTCGTGGCACAGGAGCCGGTCAAAGTTGATGTTGTCCTTGAGGATCTCTTCGAAGAGGGACGCCTCGCCCACGGCGACGGCACCGGCGGCGGACGCGGCCGCGGCCACCTCGCTGCCCTCCTTGCAGATGACGGCGATGCGCCAGTCGGTGCCGACAGGGTGTGGCAAGCGCAGGCTGCTCTTTATGACGGGTCCGTTGCGGGCGGTCTTCAGGTTGATGGCGAGGTCGTATTTGACGGAGGCGGGAGGCTGGCCGACTTCGAATGCGCGGAGGATTCTAGAGCCGGGTTAGTCTGCTTGCCCAGACGGCCCGACGGCTGTCACGCGAGCTGGCTTCAACGCAATTGGGTCGCACCTCATGGCCTCAACGAGCGAGAATCTGGGAAAGTCTCTCTTGTCAAGGTTGTGCCGTCGGAACTCTTTCGGCACGGATTTCTTCTTGACGGGGCCCTTTTTGATGCGGACAACGGAAGCTTGACGGGTTTGCACAAGGGCTGCCGGGGCTGAACATCGTGACACCATTGATGTCGTCGGCCGGGATGCTTGCGAAAGGCTTAGCCTAGCCATGGAGGCCAGGCATTTGTCGACGGGCGCCATGCTGTGCTGTATGAGGTTCGCGTTGTTGGATCGATGAGCTAGGCGCAGCTCCTGTCGCAGAATGAGTGCGCATCTCGAAAAAATCTCCCTGCCTGGGAAGTTAGGCGTCAACCGCCTTATCGATAGGCCGCCACATAACAAGAGTTTGTGCTATAAATTGTTGGAATTAAATGGCACAAAATGTAGGAACTCATTACGAGCATAAAATGACTTTGATTTACTTTCTATTCAATTTCAATAAGCTATTTGTCTTATTTGAACGGCGGCTGCAGCTGTTCTACGGCAACCTATAGGGTCGTGTGCGTCTAGGGAGGTAACTTACATGGACCAACTGAAGGTCAGCATTATTAGAAGAGCAGTGACGATCTAGTAAGACAAGGGTTTAGTTCTAATTCGCCGTAAATTGCCAATTAGGAATATTACGAGGATTATACAATCAGTGGTACCAAACGTTGAGCATCAGGCCAGGCTTCAGCGTCCGCCAGAATACCAGTGGCTGGGCCTTGTTCGAGAGCCATTACATCCGTTATCAGGGAATTCCTGCTTGAGTTTTATATCAGGCTCAGATAATCAGTGGCATATCAAAGTTATCATCGCAGGGTACCAGCAAGTTGTTGCAATAAACACTTGAGCGAGCTCGTTGTCGAGAGCCCGGGCGCCAGATCTACCACTATGGCCATGGCGCAGGGCTTCAACCTGCAATAATGAGGATATGGAGTTTTCTCTCATTTTTGTAGAATAATCTTGTTCCGCGGCCGCCTCTCTAGAATCTCTGCAATGTGCAGCGCGGTTCGTCGAAGCAATTGGCTGTGGCTACCCCGCCAAATAACCCCTCCATGAAAGCCCCCCACCGTCGACCGGGAAAACCCAGTGACTCAAAACTTGGCTTCATCTTCTCGATTTTCCCCAACCAACTTCATTGAGCTGCGAACACAATCACAATGAAGCACGACGAGCTCGAGACCGTGGCTGCCAGCCTTGGCGGCGATTTCCGCTCCATTGAGCCCCATCTGCGCAACATCGACAAGCACTTGACGCTGCGAACCTACCTCGACGGCTTCGCTCTTGGTCCCATCGACACCAAGGCCTGGCAGAGTCTGCGTGGAAACAAGGCAGCTATGGGCTTCATCCGCAAGAACACTCTCGGCCACCTGTCCCGGTGGTTCACCTACATTGAGCAGGCGCACCCAGAGCTCGGTGAGGAGGCCAAGGCTGCTGACGCTGCATCCAAGGCGAAGACGGCTGCGGCCAGCAAAGCTGGTGCCAACTACAACCTCGCTCTCCAGGATGCCGACAAGGGCGTCGTTACCCGTTTTCTCCCCGAGCCCTCGTAAGCTGGAAGCAGTATTCCTCCACCGCAACGTGTACTGACAGCCGCAGTGGCTACCTGCACATTGGACACGCCAAGGCCGCGCTCCTCTCCGATTACTTTGGACATGTCGCCTACAAGGGCCAGATGCGCCTCCGTCTCGACGATACCAACCCCTCCAAGGAGAAGCAAGAGTTCCAGGACGCCATTGTCGAGGACCTTGCCCTCATGGGCATCAAGCCCGACACGCTGACCTACACCTCCGACTACTTTGACTACCTCTACGACATGTGCATCAAGCTGATCAAGATGGACAAGGCCTACGCCGACGACACTGACCAGGAGACGATGCGCGACGAGCGCATGCACGGCCGCCCCTCGAAGCGCCGCGACCGATCCGTCGAGGAAAACCTGCGCATTTTTGAGGAGATGAAGAATGGCACCAAGGAGGGTCTCGCCAACTGCATTCGCGCCAAGCTCTCCGTTGACAACCCCAACAAGGCTATGCGCGATCCCGTCATCTACCGCTGCAACATTGAGCAGCCCCATCACCGGACGGGTCGCAAGTGGAATATGTATCCCATGTACGATTTCGCCTGCCCCGTCGTCGACAGCCACGAGGGCGTCACCCACGCTCTCCGCTCCACCGAGTACACCGACCGCAACCCCCAGTACCAGTGGTTCATTGATACGCTCAGCCTCCGGCAGGTGCACATGTGGGATTTTTCCCGCCTCAACTTTATTAAGACCTTCCTTTCCAAGCGCAAGCTAGCTAAGCTTGTTGACAGCGGCAAGGTCTGGGGTTGGGACGACCCTCGCATGCCTACCATCCGTGGTGTCCGCCGTCGCGGTATGACGGTTGCTGCTCTCCGTGACTTCATCATCAAGCAGGGCCCTAGCCGTAATATTGTCTCCATGGACTGGACTACTTTCTGGGCTGCCAACAAAAAGGAGATTGACCCTGTCGCTCCCCGTCACACTGCTCTGCTCAAGAAGGACCTGGTCAAGGTCGACCTTTCTGGCCCCGATACGCCTTCTGGGGTCGTCGTTGAGGAGCGCCCCAAACACCCCAAGAATGCCGACGTCGGCAACAAGCAAGTTTACTTCTCCCCTCAGATCTACCTCGACCAAGCCGATGCCAAGACTTTCAAGAGGGACGAGGAGATTACTCTCATGGGCTGGGGCAACGCTTTTGTTCGCGACATCCCCTCCGGTGACCCTATTCCTGGCCTGAAGCTTGATCTCAACATCAAGGGCGACTTCAAGTCGACCGAGAAGAAGGTTACTTGGCTGTCAGCTCAGGGCTTCGACCTGGTCCCTGCTGAGCTATGGGAGTTCGACTATCTCATTACCAAGGACAAGCTCGAGGAGGAGGATAACCTCGAAGACTACCTGAACCCCAACACCGCTAGCATGGAAGAGGCTGTTTGCGACCCTGGCGTTGGCAAGCTCAAGAAGGATGATATCATCCAGCTTGAGCGCCGTGGTTTCTTCCGCGTCGACAAGGGCCTTGGCGACTGGGCCGAGGGTGAGGCTGGCGAGAAGGGACCCCGTGTTGTTCTGTTTGCCATTCCTACTGGCAAGGGCGGGAAATAAATGAAAAAGAGTAGCAAACTGCATAGACATGAATAAAATGACTTGATGGGATAACATATTTATGTACATTTATACCTGGTGACATGCTATTTACACACTACCGTACAGTCGTCATGGCGCATCACTCAAGGCAGACATGTGAGCAGGCTCTTGAGCTTGTTGAGCACAATCTGCTGCTTGGCCACATCATTGACGGTTGTCTTGTCGTTGGCGTCACCAATGCTGACTGAGATGTAGCAGCCCTTCTGATCATGGACATGGTGCTCCGTGGGCAGCCGGGTACCGCCGCACCACTCCACGTCCTTGGGCGAGAAGAGGCCAGGGTTGATGCGACTCAACACCCACTTGAACGACGCCGCGTCCGGGCAGCTGTCGTCCACGTCCGGAAAGTTGACGTTGAGGAAGACGTCGTCCGGCAGGTAGGGCTTTCCCGAGGCGACGACGGCATTGGTGAAGTTGGCGGCGAGCCGGGCGTAGACCTCGCTGACCTTGGGCACCGGGAACGTGTCCCAGCGCAGGCGGCCGTGGTCCGCGCCGGAGAAGGCCAGGGCGGGTACGCGGGCGGTGTGCGCGGCGTACGCGGCGGCGCCGACGGTGCCGGAGAAGGGCACGGCGAGCCACAGGTTGGCGCCGACGTTGGGGCCGGACACGGCGAGCTCGGGCGCGGCGCCGTCCCACAGCTGGGGGCCGAACGTGTCGATGCCGTACTTGATCGCCGTGGCCGGGAACGAGTTGACCCAGTTGAGGTCGGGCCGCGTGGCGTTGTGGCCGGCCGGGCCGGAGTCGGGCGGGCACGAATCGTACTCGCAGGCATCCTTGCGGTCGGTGGGCGGTTCGTCCCGGGAGGCTGCCGAGGAGGAGGTGAACGCAGGTTAGCTTGTGCCCGTTCATCTGGGAGGGAGAGGGAGAGGCGGAACGCACAGCTGCCGGACTTGTCCTCGGCGGGACACGACAGCACCACGTCGTGGCCGGAGGCGCGCAGGGCGTCCTCGAATGAGCGCGCGTAGAGCTCGGCCCAGCCGTCGTCGTTGCCCTGGACGATGCGGATGCCCTGGACGGCGAGCGCCTGGAGAATGGCGAGCGCGACGGCGGTCTTCATGGCGGCGACGGCGGGCTGTTGCGAGCGGAGAGTGGGCGGGAGACCAAGAGAACCGAGCCGGTTCTTAGTAGCAAGTCGGGTCGGAATACAAGGACATCCACCAATGGCACGAAACAAAAGAAGAAGGAACAAAGGGCTTTAAGTACGGCTCAGGTTGTGAGATAAAAGCACAGACGGCTTCCACTTAATTAGCTCGCCGTGTCTCCCACCGTGCAGCGCCGAGGCCGCCGGTAATAAGCTGACGACCAACCACACGGTCGCAGTGCCTGCATGAAAGCGCGTGTATTCTTATGGATCTGTCCAAGCACTGGAAGGGACGCCTGAAAGGGGTCAGTGCCAGCCAAGTTCAGCCAGTATGGCGTGGGCCGTCTTGGTGATGGGCGCCCCGCGCTGGATCCCTCCCCTTGACATTGTCTCCGCCCCCGGTGGCGTTTCTAGTTAGAGTTTCTGCGAGATGCGTTGCCTGAGGGGCCTAGACAGGCTGAAGATAGTGGACCGAATCAGTAAAGCCGGGGCCTGTCGTGAGAATGCCGGCTCTAATACACGAGTGCGAAAGGCGCCGCACGTGCGGACTGAAGATCGGGCGACAGTGATACTGGCTGCACGCGTGGGATGAAGCTTACGCTCTGCCAGTCGCTGCTCCGGGTTGGCATATTGTCGGCAGCCTGCCGTCCATCCCGAACAACGGTCCTGCACGGACGCAGGTGCCATGATACAGCGAATATACCTGACGATACAACCACAACCATGGAACGCTAGGCTGGCAGCGAATAAGATCGAAGACACAAAACATAGGGATATCGGCCAAGGCCGAATTAACACTGCCAAAGCAATATTGGCATGCATGGCACAAGGGCGTCAGCGCCGACCGGCACTTGCATGTTTGTGTGCGAGGCCAAGAAGCAATACGCATGTCTTTGGATAGGCTGCCACACACGAGGCGTCAAAACAGCACTCAGCATGCTGTGCAACGCCAAAAAAGCCTTATCTGTGAAGGCGCGTTGGTTCGCTTCGCTGTCCGCCCAACGCCACGATGCCCAATCTCGTTGCGGCCAAGGGGGGTCGATAGAAGTAAGTGCAGTACTGCTTGTTAGCTGCGATGCTTCTAGAGACTAGACAGACGCCTTGCGAAGCACGGCCTCCAATGTACTAAGTCAGTGAGCAGGAAAATACCAGCTGACAACCACCACGGGGTTGCCTGGATGCATTGCGAACCATGGCGTACATACCCAACGGCGTTTCTCAGCTGCCTAATCACCTGCTGTGATACTTAATAACTGAAGCGGTCCGCTGGATGCAGCGGTTCATCCAATGCCATTCACAGCATCAAGTTGCAATCATCTCTCCAAAGTGCTCTGCATTACAATCACAATTCATCTCCGCAATGACTTCCACTGAGGAGAAAGAAAAGCAGCTCGCGTGTCTCTCTCTTCTTTACGAGGCCGTGAACAAGACTTGCCAAGCTGATGCTGGCGTCACCTACTCCTCCGGCGTCAAAGATCATGAGGAGAGCCTATCGGATACCGAGCTCTTTTTGTGCAAACTCGCTCAGATCTGCGACTCGCACAAGGGCGGTGATACCATCACTGCTTTGGTGTGCCTCAAGGGCCGTGACGGGCTCGAGTACATCATCTGCTCCAACTCCAGGACGGACTCGGAGCTGAACGAATGCGTCAAGTTCTTGACGCAGCTGCTCAGCTACGTCATTCAGAACCCGGATGTCCTTCAGCTCAAGGCCCTACGTAAGCAGGTGCTGTGGCGCATTTTGAAGTTCAACATCAGCCGTCTCAGCCTATATCTGAAGGCGCTATTCGCGACAGTGCGCGACTGCATCGAGGACTGCGGCACGCCGGGGGAGGAGCACCGTGAGTACAGTAATAAGATGCGCAATATTCGGCACTAAATTGTGTGGCAGATTCTCCGGCACTGCACCATCTTCTCGCCATCAATGCGCGGTGCAACTTTGAAATCGACCTGAAAAGCACGGAAAACAGCGAAGCCTTTTGTAAGATTGCGATTGCCATGCCAGGCCCGCGTACCAAGTCATCCTAAGCTGACTGTCTATTAGTTCTAAGCAGATGCGAGAGCCTGATCAACATTATCCAGGACGCCAGGTCGAAAGGCTTGGCGCGTATTCTGGACAACTACGTCAACATGTCGGGGAACGGTAACTGGAGTCAGCTCCGGCATCTCCTTGGCCGCCTGCACTCGTACAGGCAGGCGACCGACACGATTCTGGGGGCGTCGGAGCGGCGCGCGGAGCTCTTCCGAGACTTCACGGTGCAGTGCGTGTCCTCTGCGGCCCCCGCGCGCAGCCTGGTTCCCCGCGGCGCTCAGCTGCCTCAGCTGCTCTGCATGGCCCTCCCGGACTGGGACGCGGCCTGGACCGGCGACATTGCGCAGCTCGAGCACGCCGGGCTGCACGACGCGGTCAGGGCCCTGCAGCACCGGCACCGCACCAGGACGACGGTGCACTGCGAGGCGCTGCTGCACGGCTACCTCCACGACCAGGGCAGGACGTCGCCGTGCCAGTTCCTCGACGACGCGTGCTTCATCGCGACGAGCAAGCCGCCGTGCAAGCTGTGCCACGCCTACTTCGACGCGCTGTGCGGCCACTTCCGCGTGCGCGCGCCGCACCTCAACATGTACCCGCGCTGGCGCCTCCCGGACCTGGACGCGCGGGAGCTCCGCGACGAGGTCCTCGAGGACATGGTCGAGCAGCTGCAGGACGACACCGTGTCGCTGCTCCGCGACAAGCGGGCGCTGTGGCAGCGCAACGACTCCCGCACGGACACGTACGCGGGCTTCCAGTCGGCGCTGGGCGTCGTCAGCGCCCGCGGCGGAGGGGTGAGCGTGCGGCCGGATTCCGCCATGAGCATGCACTCGCAGACGGCGGCGGCATGCCCGCCGCCGCCGCCGCGATGGCCGCAGCCGGTGCAGTCCGCGGTGCCGTCCGCTAGCAGCTGGAGCGTGTTACGCTGAGAGGCGAGCCAGTAGGAACTTTATGTAGTATTTCAATCAGTGGTTTTCCGACGAGCGTGCTCGGTGTCTGGCCGTCCACGGCCGTGATGTTGACAGCAGTTCTTGTGAGCGGGCAGCAGTCGACGCCGATAAGAGAGCAAACCAGGGAACGATAAGATACGTGATTGCTCCAGGGAGATCATTCCTCTCGCAAGTACCCGCACCCTTGTTCTTATCAACCGTTGAAAAGCGGCCCGCCGTGTGACTTACACCAGCCCCCAAACCCCGCCCAACCGTTGCAGGTCGGCAAACAAACTCGATTATTTCTTCTCTGGCTTCTCTGAGCTGAACTTATACCTGACACCCTGCGTGAAATGTGGCTAGCTAGACATTCCCATTCCGTCGAGGGCTTACGTGCCACGGCGGCGATCTTAACGACGCAGCCTATCACGTCCAATAAGACCCTTAATATTAGTCTACGGCACATGGTCCCGAGGCCAGCTTCGGCAGCATCAGCCATGGAATGATACATGATGTGTGGCCGGCTGCTAGCGAGCTGAGAAATTTGCGACGGCGATCCGTCAGACAATATTTGGCCGAAGGGGTCGAGGCTCCAGCTCCGCAGGACTGCCTAGCCCGTATTTGCTGTCGGCTCTGGCACAGCCACGCGGTCAATGAGCGATTTACATGCTCATCCAGTAGTTCATTTCCCCTTTGCAGACGGGCTCCGCTGGCCGTCCAGTGTTCGTAGAGCGAGAAAAAAAGCAGGCGGGCGGAAGTGGCGTTCCTCGACCATGCCGTCCACCCGTCGGTGTTGTCGCCGTGTGGGCTAGAACAAGTCGGTGAAAAATCCTGCAGGAGAATGCGCGGCCCGGCAGGACAAAAGCGGTTTCCGAGGCTGAGGGGGAACTTCTGTCCCTGGTCTATCAATATTGTATATAGTAAACGGCCGCTCTCTGATGCTCGTGGGCTTGTGGCTTGCAGCTTTGTCACTTACACCAACTCGTTAGGCACTTTTCAAGTACTCGCATCTTTCAGCTTCTCTACTCGACCTCTGCCACCTATCTCCAAATCCCATAGCAGCCAGAAGCTGCAAATCTACAACGCTGGCGGCCTTCAGTATTTCTCTTCGGCGTGCGCACATCGGCACGGCAATCTTCCCCCCTCCGGAAGAACTCTGGCCACCATAAGAGTCAGGTACACATGCAAACATTAGGGTAACCAAAGGATTCCGTTTTTCTAAGAAATACATGTAGCTCCATTTCGATGAACAAAACTACTTCCTTCGACGAAGCCAGCTGCGGTGCCCGGATCGCGCTCTGCCCAGCCTAAGTAGCCAGCGGCCGAAGCAAGGACGGTAGAGGAAAACTGTCAGAGACCAAGAAAAGCGGAAGAAAGAGAGATTGGAGCCTTGCCAGGACACCTCCGGTCAAGATGGGTAAGATTTACAACTGGCTTGCGGCTCCCGGCAAGAAGGGTCCGATTGCAGATGCCGCGCCAACCCAGGTCGTTGCTCGCCTTCCCGGCAGCGACTCGGGCAATGAGAAGATGGCCACGAACGAGGTCACCGAGATCTGCTTCAAGGGCAGAGACTCGGTGCACAACGTCACCGGCTACGTGGACAAGCAAAAGGACGGACGTCTTGATCGCTGGCTTGACTGGGTGGTGTGGGCGTCCGGCTCCGAGCCCGTGTTCCTGTTCATCGCGGCCGGCCTGTTGACGTGGGCTCTTGTGGGCATCAAGTACGGCGAGACAGACTCTTGGGCGGTCATGATTTCCGATATCCAGGCCATCCTCAGCTACCTCTTTGACTCCCTGCTGGTGCGCCAGCAGCTCAACGGCTACGACAAGATGATTCGCCTCACGGCAAGCCTGCGCTCTCGCAGCGCCAGCCACCAGCGCATGATCCGCACCGTTCAAGCTAGGGGCCAGGGTCTGTCGCGAGATGACGCCGACTCGGCAGCCGAGCTGGAGCAAAGGTTCCAGAAGAAGCTGCTCGAGGCGGGCTTGCCGCAGGAGAGCTGGCTGGGACGGGTCTCGACCCGGGCGGCGGAGATCATGGGGCACTTTGTGACTGTCTGTCTCTACTGGGTAGGCATCTTTGTCTGGCTCGGCTTCGGCCACTACTGCGGCTGGAGCGACCGCTGGCAGCTCTACATCAACTCGGCCACCTCGGCCCTGATGGTGCTCATCTTTGCGTTCCTGGCCAACATTCGCGAACGCCATGCCCTCTTCACCAACCGCTGGCTGAACCTCTTGTTCGAGACGGACTCGACGGTGGAACAGCGGCTGAGGCAGCTCACCAACGACGACACGCCGAACGAGGTCGTCGAGGTGCCGGCCCCCCAAATGAGCCACCTGCAGCGCGCCATCTTCTACTACGCCGACTTCGTGGGCACGCTGACGGGCGTGGGCATCCTGATCGCCGTCATCGTCGTGTGGGTGGCCATCGGGCCGGCCATGGACTTCAGCTCCAACTGGTGGCTCCTCATCGGCACGTACGCCGGCCTCATCGGCCTCAACGACGGCTTCGTGCTGCGCAACCTCCAGCACGAGCTGGCTCGCTACGAGGACGACGCCTTTGAGGAGGCCAGCCTCTCCGACATGGCCGTGGTTGAGGAAGCTACGCTTGCCGACCCGGCCTCTGCCGTCAGCGGGGTGAACTTGTCGCTGAGCTCGCGCCTCTCGGAGCGCATGGGCGCCTTCTTCTCCCACGAGTATGTCGTCATGGCGGATGTCGCCCTCATCGTCGGGCTGATTATCGGCGCGAGTGCCATGCGCTGGACCGTCACCGGCCAGCTGCTGTGCAACGTGCCGCCCAGCCTCATTGAGAGCTTCATCATGCTGATCCTGATTACGGGACACACGCTGGGTGAGGTCCGCCGCAGGGAGAGCATCGAGAACTTGTATCTGCGCAGACTGAAGGTTCTCACGTACGTGGACATGGTTGGAGAGAAAATCGGTGATAAGACATTGGGTTAAGACGGCGGTGTCATTTCTTGGTTTGGGTTGGCTGCGCTGTTGCTTTTCGGGTTCCAACAACCACTCTGCAGAGCCTCCCCAGTTTCAACACGGCAACTTTCAGCTCTAGATTGAATGAATAGTAAGTTTCGTCAGTAGTTCAGATATTTGTAGTGCTGCGACGATGTGCTGATGGTTGGATCACCTGCATGTCCAACAGTTCATTGGTCTCTTTGCCTCATCTCGTCGACCAGTAGTGTATTAGGCACACAACGGCCTATTAACAGGTGCCGAAAATAATCACAGGATAGCCGCAAATGCCTTCCTGTTCGGGCCACTCCAAAATACTGGGGAAAGAGTAGGCGAACTAGCCATCCCGCTTCCCCGCAACTCTATCCCATCACCAGCATCATTTCGGACGGTCGCTCTCCCCTGTCCGCATACCCGCAGCGTCAGCATGATCTCCGGAGTTCCTGAATGGACACGCTACGTCTGAAGATGGGATGAAGTCATCGCCCCGGTCACCGCCGTCCCCCTCGCGCACCGCCTTTGCGCTACCAACTCGGAACCGACCCTGCGATCGTTGCCATGCGATCAAGGAACGATGCCGTTGGCCCGAGGGCCAAAATTGCCTAAAGTCATGTGAAAGATGTTTGCGCTTGGGTCGCGTGTGTGAGTCAAGCCGGCCCGTCGCCAAAGTCGGGAGGAAGAGGGCCTCCCCAGCGGGCAACAGGATGGCACTTCGACGAACTGCCACCGCGGGAACGGCATTGCCGCCTGTCACTCCCAGAAATGAGACCGGCGCAAAGCAATTCATTGCTGTATCACCGCCTAGTTCTGTTTCCACTTCTGTGTCAATCATTTCAAGTTCTGGCATGCACCGCCCTCACCAGCTCAATCATGCTGTCCCTCCAGGAATGGCGCTGTTCCCCGAGTTGAACCCTTTAGAGCTGCACTTTTTAGATATCATGCTGCACAAGGGTATCAGGATTGGCAAGTTCCTGATTGGTCCTAGCTTCCGCGACCGACACCTCCAGTCATTTGTCGACCATCTCAACGCTGAGATGCCGCACGTGAAGGACGCATTCATCGCGTGTGCGTCTCACCTCACTGACGATGAAAACCTCCAGCAAGTTGCCCAAGGCCAAAGCATTGGCTACAGAAGAGCCGCTGCCGCAATCGCGCTGCTTCGCATGTCAAACATTCGCTCTGACAGTGACTTGTCCATGTTCCTCATACTCGGCGTGGCCATTGTGACGTTCACTCTGCATCATTCGGGCTGCCTTCCGGTATGCAAATACATTCTGGGCCTAGTCAACTCTGTATACCAGAAAGACGAATTTCTTCTTCGGCGGCTCAGCGGAGATGGCGCCGCCTTTCTCTTGTGTCTACTTGGGACAGAGATCGAGGAGTGTGTCGTCAGCTGCCAAATGCCGACTATCAGAATCAGGCTGGGCACATTTGACCATCTAGTTGACCGCTTCGTTGGAGTATCTGCGCCCATATTCACCTACCTTTACGACATGTGTCATCTGGCTCAACATTTCAAGCGCATGCGGCGCGAGGGACATCAATGCCCCGATGCAGCTCTGGAAATGAGATGGTGCAATCTGCAGGCCACCTTACAGCAATCCAGTCCGTCCGTGTCAGCCATCCACTTGGCCGAAAACTTCACACCGCACGAGGTCATGACAATGATGTCGCAATATAATATCCTTCGACTCTCAGCACTAATCATTCTACATCGACTTTGCCATCCATACGGAACCAGAGACGGAGATCCACTAGCAATGGCAAAGCGCATACTCGGGGAGCTTGACACCATCATGGACCTCACAGGTCGTGCGGTCCCATTTGCTGATCTTCCTCACTTGGTTGCATGCTTTGAGCTGAAAGAGTATATTGAGAGACAGGATGCATTGGAAAAATCGCAGCGCCTGATCAACTTTTCACAGTACTGTTGCCGAGAACAGCAGGCATCACTCGTTGCATTTTGGGCTACGAGAGATCTGGAGCACAGGCAGCCCATATATTGGACTGACGTAACTACTTGCATTAATTAAATAGCATGGTATATTCGAAAATCACAAAGCATCAAACCTCACGATGAGTTGGTTGTCGGCGAGCCATCTTTCTGTACCGCTCTGCTGTTGAAGTCCTGGCCTTCTTTCCCCACTTGATCAGGGCTGCTGGAATCAGCAGAAACAAACAGCAGAATACAGAAATCATGACATGGAGGTTCAGAAGCCCCACGGCGTCGATCCAAGGAGTGAGGGCGAACAGTACAAGCACGGACATGACATTCCGTGTAAAGACGACACCAACCAATGCATTTCCAATAACCTAGATACTATTAGCATTCGGTCCATTTGGTCTCTGGTTTGGCTTTGGTACTCACGTCAGGGTAGCAATTCATGGTATACGAGAGCCCAATGTCGCCAGCCACCACTAGACCGAAGCCGAAAACGCCGAAACCCACAGCCAAAATCGGCCAAGGCGCTTGCTAAATAGTGTCACATTAGTCCAGCTTCTTCTACTAAAGGGGGGCATCGCAAGACTTACATAGGCAAGTCCTAGGCCAAACATGAGAATGCCGGCTGGTGTTACCAAAGCCATAGGAATCGACATCCAGAGTCGCATCTCGGGTTCGTATATGCCCCCATTTCGCCTCGCAAACCATACGATAGACTTGTCGTTCAAGTATCCGCCTACCCAGACGGCGGGAATAGCACCTATGAACGGAGCGAGGTTCATTAAGCCAACACCTGCGGCACTGAAGTTGTATGGTGGGTTGAATAGATATGTCGCCTGTACAGACGTTGTGACAGCAAACCAGGCCAGCAAGCTCCCATATGTCACAGCAATGAAGGCAATGGCCGGGAAGCTGAAAAGCAACACCAGGGGCTGGTAAAAGTCTGTGGCAATAGATCCGTCGGTCTTCGTGATCAAGGCAAGACGCTGACGACGAGTCTTTAGGGGAATGGATGGGTCTATGTAAACATTGACTGTCCCGATATCTTTGCTCGCCGGAATTGCAGATTCCACCTTTTCTATGCTGGTTTTGGCTTTCTCACTGACGGAGTGGGCGTTGGCAGGTTCATGGCTGTGTGTCGCTGTGATGGGGCCAGGTTGTGATTGACCTTCGATGACGCTGACATACTTGGACTCGTCGAAGAAAAGGATAATCAACACCAAATTGATAGCGAATAAGATGACGCACCACCACCAGACCCAGCGCCAGCCTTGACTGTTCACAATATATCCGGACGCCACTGGCCCCAAGTATG
This sequence comes from Cordyceps pruinosa, assembly GCA_003025255.1. Lineage (NCBI taxonomy): Eukaryota > Fungi > Ascomycota > Sordariomycetes > Hypocreales > Cordycipitaceae > Cordyceps > Cordyceps pruinosa. Next base: position 31,614 of record LUFD01002986.1, on the reverse strand, counting down.
CGCCTGTGAATGTGGCAAACAGGTACCAGCCGTTCATGGCGCCATGCTGATGGACAAAAAACAGATCTGCAATGGTTATTTGAACAATGGTCTCGCTTATAGCACCGCTGATGCCAGAGAGTATGTTGCTGCCAATCATGTCAACGCGGTTTTGCGTCGCGCCGAGCCACACACAGGACAACAACTGCAGCAGGGCGCTGAAGATGTACATGGGGCGGCGGCCATATTTGTGCACCAGGGGGACGAGAAACACGCAGCCCACGGCGAGCCCGGCGTAGTTGATGGCGGCGGCCGCGTTGAGGAAGTCGACGGAGAAGCCGAGCTCCGCCTGGTACTCGTCCCACGAGGTGAAGCCCACGTCGAGCTGGACAAAGGTGAGGAAGACGTATATGCAGACGAGGGTGAAGTTGACGGCTTTTCGCCGAGGGGTCCAATTCAGCGGGTCGTTCGGGTCCGAGGACGGCGTGGGATGCAGAATGATGCTGTCCGAGGCGGATTGCACTTGGGGGTGGATTAGCGATGACTCGAACGCTGCGGCTTGCGGGGCAGATATCGCAAGGATGGCAACAGCAGGAGAATTGATGCTTACAATCTTCCAGGGCCAGTGTTCCAGGCGGCCAGAATGCCGGGTCGTCTTGGTTTCCCGTCGGTCGGGTCATGATGGCCAACGACACCGATGTGTGCCCAACCAACCAACCAACCGTAATGTAGATTGTCGCGCCTTCAGGGGGCGCAGGTTCACGAGAGAGTCGAAGATCTAGATGAGTGCCCACCGAGCAGAGCTGTTTCTGGCACGCCGGATGCCGACCGTTCTGTGGCAGGGACACGGCACATAAATAAGAAACCGCGACGAGGCTCTGCTCTCTTATCACGTCCACGTCACCCCAGCTGAATCACATCCCCGGCCACTTGCGCTGAGGCGCTGACAAGGGCTTGCTTTTGTGCTAATCTGTTGTCCCCCTGCTGACTCGTGCCGGTTAGGACGGTTTAATCTCTCCACTTGGGACAATTCTCCCCCGCAAACTTGGCCCTACATCGGTCACAGAATGGCGAACCCTGTCAGACTAACATCGCAGCCAATCGTAGTGTGGTAAAGGAGCCGGCCGGGTGGGCTGTCCCTTGAGACGGCTCGCCCAGACATGGCGCTGAGGGCTGGAGCATGGCCCAGGGGAGGTGGCTTTCAATAGTTGGTCGAGGCTCCGGTGATCGTCAGAGGCGAGGCTCATCCAATGAAACCTCGTAGATGTCGCCGGTAGCGTATCCATTAAATGTATCTGGAGGGAGCAATCGACTATCTCCGACGGAGAGACTAACAAAAAACGTCACGGTTCAAGTTATCCACGCATCATGTATACCTACGGGTCCCGCGGCTCCGAGTTGTTTCCTCCCGGCCGAACTCACCAGCACATATAAGGTGGCGTAGAGGTATCAGCTAACTTCGAACTTGGCTCTCGGTTGACACCAGTACTTGTCCGGCATCAGCCACGTTTTCCATTGTTACTACCGCGCCACTTTCAACCTACCGTGATCGCCTTCCAGCTATGGCTATCCCCATCTCTACCAGCGCCATGAAGGAGCTGTATGCTCAGGCACTTGCCGATCCCCAGCTCCCTCGCGCAGACCCTACCACGGCGTTCTGGCAGATCCCTCCGCACCCGTCCATGTCTGAGACGCAATCGGCCGAATTGCCCGCGACGACCGACTACGCCATTATTGGCTCCGGTGTTACTGGCTGCAGTATGGCCAAGACGTTGCTTGACAGCACACCTTCTGCCACATCTTCACTTACTGTGTTTGAGGCGCGAAAGCTGACCAGCGGAGCGACTGGTCGAAACGGAGGTCTTCTCACAAATTTTGTGCCCGGCCACTTCAAGCATCTCGTTGACCACTTCGGCCATGAGCAGGCCGTCAAGATTGCACGGTTCGCAAACCGGACTCTTGAGAAGATGCATTCGCTGGCGAACTCGTCTGACGAGTTCAAAGAAGCAAGTTTCGTGCGGAGAACTCTGGACATCATTGCCTTTGATGATGATCAGTCCTTCAACGATGAGAAAGAGGGGTGCAAGTTGTATGAAGAGTATGTCACAGAAGAAGCAGGGAAAACTCAAGTATTGACTGCCGAGGAGCTTGCGGCGGTAAGTATGCGTCACGCTTTTTTATATTGGAAGATTTCCTAATGAAGGTCGCGTTAGAAATACAACGTCAGGGCAAAGTCGGGCGCAATTCTCTTTCCCAACGGTGCATTCTGGCCATATCGGCTGATTACCAGACTCTGGGCCCAAATGAAGGAGCAACATGCATCGCGGTTATCCGTTGAGACCAACACACCAGTGACCGAGATCTCGCACGACCCAAGCAACGCCACGCATCCGTATCTCCTGACCACGCCTCGTGGCGTTGTTCGCGCATCCAAGATTCTCCATGCTACCAACGGTTATTCCGGACACCTCTTGCCTGGCCTGCGCGGAAAGATATACCCGGTCCGTGGCACCATGTCGACACAAAAGCCGCCATCCACATTTGGCAATCATGGGCAGGCGATCACTTGGAGTAGGGTCGGCGGTGGTGGTTTCGACGCCGCCACCAATGTGATTGAGTTAGGACTGTACTACTCGAATCAGAACCCAGAATCTGGCGATGTGTTCATCGGCGGCGAAAAGGCCAAGCTCAACGAGATTTTCATCAGCGATGACACCGTCGTAGGTGCGCCGTGAGGAGAATCTCCGCACCATTCTGCCCAAGTGCTTCACCAAGGGCTGGGAGAACCCCAGCGAGCACGAAGTACGAAAGGTGTGGTCCGGCATCATGGGCTTCACTGGGGACCGGCTCCCTCTGATTGGAAAGTTGCCGGGTATCGCGACGAACCGTGGAGGGGACGGCGGCGAGTGGATCGCGGCTGGATTCAACGGCTACGGCATGCCGCTGTGCTGGTCGAGCGGAGAGGCTGTCGCGAAAATGATTTTGGGACAAGATGTTGACTCTTTTCTGCCAGATTCATTTGTTGTGACCGAGGAGCGTCTGAAAAGGGAGTCCATGTCCTTTGAGGCGGCGATTCAGGGGCTTCTCTCTGGCTACGTCTGAATAGATAGAATTGACTGATGATGGTTAATTGTAATGGCCACGATACTTTCTTGTTTCATGACCAATCGCCGCTGTATCGTGAAAGTCTGGCTTGTACAGAAGCCGCCTTACACAAGCAGGCACATAGGTGGTTTCCCAGCGTCTGTGCAGGTTTTTTTCTTTCTCTTCTTCCATTGGCCTTCTTCTTCGGCACTGCTTAGTTCGTAGTTTGTATGCATTGGTAGCACAGGGGGAAGTACAAGGCTTGTCAAGACTATGGTGCTCGATCTTCTCCAAGCTCTTTGCTTACAGACCCATGATCCCAGAACACTCGAGTACAATCGTTGGAGCCCAACCTAAAGGCTTCTCCTCGTCATGCCGCCGTTGAAGTTGTAGTATCTTCAGGGGACAGTACGCCATTGTCAGTGCCACTAGTCGCCAATATGGCGTACTGGGTGGGCAGTGGCGTAAGCTGAAAGGCGGCCACGGTGTGAGTGCCTTGCAGCATATATTGCGTACTCAAGTTATTAGGATAGAGGAAGCATCTTGCAACTTAAATCAATTGATAAATTTCAAGGCAAGTTATGGAAATGCGGTCTTGTATGGGGTAACTTGTACTCCTAAAACCCCCCGGGGGCTGGAGTCAGTCCCCCCAATTCCACGTTGTGTTGCATTCATGATATACTACTGACCTATCAACCTGGACGCGCAGGGGGCAGGTGTGGCGGAGCGCGCATTCGACTTCTTCTATTGGAAAATCGGCTGGGCGCCTACACAAGAACAAGCTGCAGTGAGAGTCGGCCCCTTGATCAGGCAGACTCAGCTGCCGCCCGATATTCTCTCTTCAACCTTTCCCTTCCATGCACCGCTTGATCATGCACAGTGAATTTGGGATACAATGAATCTCAGCGTCAGCATCGGTGATCTCGTCCAAGGTATCGACCTGTGTCGAAAGCTGCGGCGCAACTTTGCAACCGCACCGCGACAGTGCCAACAGATCGCCGACCAGTAAGCCAGCGACGAGCTCAGCCACGCACACAAGCTTTCTCATGCCCCTAACCGCGTATTCACAGGGTGAGAAGTCTCTCTATCATTCTGCAAGATATCGAGATTTCCGCTTCTGATCGCGATCTTGGCGATACCGATTTGCAAGATTTGCAACAAATTGCGGGTGGTTGCCAGGACGTGCTGCTGGGGCTTTCAGAGCTTGTTGAGAAAAACTTGGTGCTTGACGAGAAAGCATCAGGGGCCAAAAATGCAGTCAAGCGGACTTGGTCAAAGGTTAACTGGTCTTCCGAAGCTGCCCGCTCTTTGCAGGGCCGGCTGAGCGCAAATGTAACTCTCCTCAATGCTTTCCAGGCTCGCATAACGCGCACCGCCACGGCCAGCCTGCTGCAATACGTTGAGAACAAGCAAGTGCAAAGAATGTTGGAGTGGCTTTCGCCAGAACAATATAGCCGGGAGCAAAGCGATTTGATTGCCAGGCGACACCCCAATACAGGGCGGTGGCTTTTGGACTCGCAAGAGTTTCAGCGCTGGCTGGAAACACCAGGCGCAGTCATGTTCTGTCCAGGAATCCCCGGAGCAGGCAAAACGATTATGGCCGCATCTGTTGTCGATCACTTCTTGTCTAGCGCACGAGCGGGGGATGGTATTGGCGTTGCCTACATTTACCTCAATTTCCGTCGCCAAGATGACCAGAAGCTCCCTCATCTCCTCGCAAGCTTAGTGAAGCACCTTGCGCAGCAGGATGCCTTCGCGATCGAAGCCCTCAAAGCACTCTACAGCGTCCATGAAGCTGACAAAACGCGGCCCACGAGGAACGAACTTGACAAACTGCTCGGTCTCATCGTTCACTTGCCATCCTTTCCAAGGATATTCTTGATTGTGGATGCTCTGGATGAGTGCCAGACAGTCGAGAATTGCAGGGCCAAATTCACCTTTGTCTTGTCAAGTCTCGTTCAAACCGGAAAAGTGAATGTGTTTGCGACTTCACGGCCCAGTCCTGAGATACAGAATTCTTTTAAAAAGAGCTCCATGATCATACTCGAGATCCGGGCCTCGGACGGAGATGTACATGCATATGTGGACGGTCACCTCAACGAACTTCCCAACTGCATAAGACGTGATTCAAGTTTACAGCAACAAATAAAAACCACAATCACCAAGGCGGCAGATGGAATGTTTCTCCTGGCTCGGATCTTCCTATCGCAGCTGGATGACAAGTTGACTAGCAAGGCCGTCAGAACTGCACTGAGCTACTTCGAGGAGCAAGGCAAAAGATGTGCGGTCGGTGAAGCTGCAAAGCTCGAAGTACTATCACAAGCATATGATCAAAGTATGGAGAGAATCCAAATGCAGAAGACCGGATTTCGGCTACTCGCGGAGAAGGCATTATTATGGATAGTGACTGCCCGACAACCGCTGAAGGTAATGGTGCTCATGTATGCTCTTGGAATTGACGAGAACGAGTCAGTCTTCGATGATGATAATATCCCTCAGCTTGACGATGTCATATCGGCCTGCGCTGGGCTAGCTACGGTCGACGAGGAAAGTAACATTGTCCGCCTGGTGCACTATACGACTCAGGAATATTTTGAGCAGCGCCAAAATAGGTGGCTTCCTGACGCTGAGTGGCGCATGGCAAGGGCTTGTATCACATACCTGTTAACCTGGGGAAATCGCAAATGGCCTGCCTTCGAGCGTTACTGGTTTTTCACGTCCAAGGAGCCAGCCCATCGGCTGCATTCGTACGCAACTGGGCAATGGGGACATCATCTTGCCTCTGCCCCGGCACACTACCAGCTGAGCAGCATAGTCATGGAATTTCTGGGGTCGAGCAGAGATCTTGACCGTTGTGGTGAACCTCTCTGCTGGGGCCTCGAAATTTTGACCGAGTCTGGGACTCAACCAAGAGGTAGAAATGCTCTTCACTTCGCGGCACACTTTGGACTCGTGGAAATCATCAACGCTCTTCTAGATCAGGGGGGAGATGACGCAGCCAACACTTGTGATTCCGCAAACAGGACACCCATATGGTACGCGATACGGTCGGGGAAAGAAGATGCCGCGCATGAACTTGTTCGTCGCGGTGCTACCGTATCCCGCAGTGCGTCGTCAGGCGAGTACGCGACGCCACTGGCAGTAGCCGCTTATTACGGCCAGGACAGACTTGTCAACTTTCTGGTGGCGAATGACGCTCAAGTGAACCAGCCGTTTCCCAAGTACCTCCCGAACAGAAACGAGAAACTAACTACCGCCCTTCTCACAGCCGTCAAGCAGGGGCATGCCGAGACGGTCAAGGCTCTTCTGCGCTGCGGCGCCGATTTCGAGTTCGAAAATAGGGCAGGCGAGGCTGCGCTGTTTTGTGCTGCCCGAACTGGAAATGCCGACATGGTACAATGCTTAATCGACAGCGGCGCGGATGTCCATGCGAGCAGCAGGGAACTGACTACACCACTCATTTGCGCATGTGAAGGCCGTCACCTTGAGGTTGTCAGGCTGTTGCTAGCTAACAGAGTGGATGTGGAAGTCGCTGATATGCGTGGAAAGACGGCGATGCGCGCCGCTGCCGAGTCTGGAGTGGAAGCCATCGTACTTGCACTCCTCGACGCCGGCGCGGAGATGGATCCTCGAGACATGTGGTTCAACACGCCGCTACAGACGCCGCTCCTGATAGCGTGCGGAGCTGGCCATGCACATCTGGCAAGGCTGTTCCTCTCGAGGGGCGCCGACGTTGAAGCATATCGCAAGTTCATACACCGATACGCGCGCTATCGGGACCCCTACCCGTCAGACCTGACGCCGCTATTGATGGCCGCTGAAAAGGGAAATGCTGCTGTCGCAGCAGTCCTGCTTGAATACAACGCCGACAAGGAAGCAACCAACGCGGAGTGGCAGACACCGCTGATGTTGGCTGCGGCGGGGGGCTCCTATGACGTTGTTACTCTACTGGTAGAAGCTGGCGCAGAGCTGCTTGGATTCGATGAGCAGGGGCGAAATGCAGCCACATCCATTTGGAATTCCTACAATGAGACCAAGAGGGAGTTACGCTGGGGGCGGAAAGACACAGACGCCTTGGCTGCGAACTTGGCCAAGCAGCGCACGTTGCTGCATATTTTTGCCGCCCGAGGGGCGACAATAATCACATTTGACTGGGAGGATCTCGGGAGCGACCAGTGGGATGAGGAGGAGGGATTCAATGAATGGGGTGAGCCTACTGGTAAATGTATCACCATAGCGTCAGCTTTGACCGCTGACATGCTAGGTGATTCAGCACCCGCGCCGCCTACCATGGAGCTCTTTCCCTATGGATCCAGGACAAACTCTAGCCTGGCTTAAAAGAATGGAATGAGGTTTAATAACAAGCTCTCTTTTTTCCGCTCGGCCTATTTCTTCGCTTTTTTTGTGTTGCCATAAAATCCGTTGTCGTGTAAGTGAGTGAGTGTTGGCCGCGACTGTAGCGGGGCGTCGAATTTTCTTATCGATAAGCCAGCAGCCAGAAATTTTTATGATCAAGCCGCCAGCCAATTCACTTTTCTGCTTCAGACGACGATAGAACGACGCAATCATGGAGCAGCTGCACAAGCCGCACCGCAAATCCAAGGAGAAGAAGCAGAAGAGCTCTGGGGAGCGCAATCCCAAGGCGTTTGCCTTTGCGCGACCCGGAAAGCTCCAGCGAACGGCTGCTCGCTCCTCCGATGTACGTCGCAGAACCGCCTCGCGGGCGTGCCGCACGCCATGCTGACCATTTCCTCTACAATAGATCAAAGAACGGCGCTTCCACGTTCCTCTCGTCGACAGGCTACCCGATGAGGCACCCCCGCGCCTCGTGGCTCTCGTCGGCCCGCCCGGTGTGGGAAAGACGACTTTGCTCAAGTCTCTGATCCGCCGATACGCCAAGGAAACAATTACCGACCCCCAGGGCCCGATTACCGTCATTACTTCGAAGAAACAGCGCCTTACCTTTGTCGAATGCCCCAGTGAACTCGAGGCCATGATCGACATTGCCAAGGTGGCTGACATCGTTCTGCTACTCATCGACGGCAACTACGGCTTCGAAATGGAAACGATGGAGTTTCTCAATATTCTCGCCGCCACCGGTATGCCCGGAAATGTCTTTGGTGTCCTCACACACTTGGATCTTTTTCGAAAGCCCCAAGCGCTCAAGGAGGCCAAAAAGAGACTCAAGAAGAGACTCTGGACCGAACTCTACCAAGGAGCCCACCTCTTCTACTTATCCGGTGTCATGAACGGTCGCTATCCCGACCGCGAAATCCACAACCTTTCCCGCTTTCTCTCCGTAATGAAGAACCCGCGCCCGCTGATATGGCGCAACGCACACCCATATACAATAATCGACAGCTTTCGCGACATCACCCATCCTACCAAGATAGAAGCCGATCCAAAATGCGACCGGTCAATCGTTCTGTCAGGCTACCTCCGAGGCACGAATTTCGCAGCTGAGAATCAGCGAGTACATATCCCGGGTCTTGGTGACTTCACCGTGGCCAGCATGGAAGTTCAGCCAGACCCATGCCCAACGCCAGCCATGGAGCAGGCTCTGGCCAAGATCACAGGCAAGACAGGCCGGAGAAGACTAGATGAAAAGGAAAAGAGACTTCACGCTCCCATGTCTGATCGCAGCGGTTTAAAGATTGACGGTGACGCCATCTGGATTACAAAAGACAAGGGGTTTACCTTTGACAAGGACGCCGAGGATGACGGCGAGCGTGGCGAAGGTGAAGAAATGATCATCGGCCTCCAGGGCGAGCGCAGACTTCTCGGACAAACAGACGAGGGCCTGCAGCTTTTCCAAGGGGGTGAGGCCATCAAAGATGTGCCGCAGGAAGAACAAGATACCGGTCGCAAGACTCGGCGCAAAGTGAGACTAGCTGAGCGCGAGGGCGATGACGACGAGGATATGGATGATGATGGTTCCGTCGGCGGCAGTGATGACGAGGCTTCCGAGACCGAATTCGACGAGGGCAAGCTGGGCAAGATGTTCCGCAAAGACGCGGACAAGGAAACTGGCGATGAAGATATTGCTTTTGCCGACAGTGACTCCGACCTGGGCTCCCTGTCAGAGCTTGACGACGAAGAGGATTACGACTCAGACGAAGAGGCCGCCGCCCTGCGGTGGAAGGAGGACTTGACTGGCAAGGCTTTCAAACTGCACGGCCGCAAGCGCTCCTACCACACCGGCGACCTCGCCCGATTCATGTACGACACATCCATAACACCCGAGGAAGCCCTAAAACGGTGGAGGGGCGACGAGGAGGATGAAAAGGAGGAGAACATCGAGGATGAAGACGACGATGACGACGAGTTTTTCAAGAAGGCGTCGCAAGAAACGGAAGATCTCGCGGAAGACCGCTACATCCCCGACTACGACTACCGAGACCTGGCGGCCAAGTGGGCAGAGGAGGAACAGATGGAGGCCCTGCGCCGCAGGTTCACGGCGGCCGACATGAGCCGCCGCAACGGTGGCGACGACGACGACGGCGAGAGCTGGAATGGCGCGTCCGACGCCGGGTCCGACAGCGAAGGCGACGGCCAGTTTGAAGATCTTGAAGCCGGCGACGGCGAAGGCAGCAAGACGGCGGCCGCGGCTGCAGCACCCGAGCCGCCCTCCGCGGAAGCCATGGCGGCGGAGCGCGAGAGGAACGCACGGCGCAAGGAGGAGCTCCGGCAGCGGTTCGAAGAGGAGGATCGCGACGGGTTCCTCAACGACAAGGCCAACGCGCGGCGCGAGGGCGGCGGCGACGGCGACGCCCAGGAGTTCGGCGAGGACGACTGGTACGACGCGCAAAAGGCGCAGATCCAGACGCAGCTGGACATCAACAAGGAGGCGTACGCGGCGCTCGACGAGCGGCAGCGCGCGTCGGTCGAGGGCTTCCGGGCGGGGCGCTACGCCAAGCTCGTGCTCGAGGGCGTGCCGGCCGAGTTCGTGTCGCGCTTCGACGCGCGCATGCCCCTTGTCGCGGGCGGGCTGACGCCGACCGAGGACCGCTGGGGCTTCGTGCAGGTGCGCATCAAGCGGCACCGGTGGCACCGCAAGATCCTCAAGACCAACGACCCGCTCATCTTCTCGCTCGGCTGGCGCCGCTTCCAGTCCCTCCCGGTGTACTCCATCTCGGACTCGCGCGCGCGCAACCGCATGCTCAAGTACACGCCCGAGCACATGCACTGCTTCGGCACCGTGTACGCGCCGCTCATCGCGCCGGGCA
>LUFD01002986.1:0-21264 GCA_003025255.1 Cordyceps pruinosa | reverse complement strand
CAACTCGCTGGCCGGCGGCGGCGCCGCCGCCGGGTTCCGCGTCGCGGCGACCGGCACCGTGCTCGCCGTCGACGAGTCCGTCGAGATCGTCAAGAAGCTCAAGCTGACCGGCGCGCCGTACAAGATCTTCAAGAACACGGCCTTCATCAAGGACATGTTCACGACGTCGCTCGAGATCGCCAAGTTCGAGGGCGCCGCCATCAAGACCGTCTCCGGCGTGCGCGGGCAGATCAAGCGCGCGCTGTCCAAGCCCGACGGCCACTTCCGCGCCACCTTTGAGGACAAGATCCTGCTCAGCGACGTCGTCTTCCTGCGCGCCTGGTACCCCGTGCGCCCGCGGCGCTTCTGCAACCCCGTCACCAACCTGCTCGGCTGGCAGCCCATGCGGCTGACCGGCGAGGTCCGCCGCGACGAGGGCCTCGCCGCGCCGCAGCTCAAGAACTCCCGGTACCGCCCCGTCGAGCGCGAGGACCGCCACTTCAACGCGCTCCGGGTGCCGCGCGCCCTCGCCGCCACGCTCCCCTACAGGTCGCAGATCACCGTCACCAAGCCGCAGCGCAGGCAGACGTACATGCAGAGGCGCGCCGCCGTCGTCGCCTCCGCGGGCGGCGCCGGCGCGGAGGACCGGAAGGCGCGCGCGCTCATGCAGCAGCTCCTCACGGTGCGCAACGACGCGGCCGCCAAGCGCCGCGCGAAGAAGGAGGAGACGCGCGCCGCGTTCAAGAAGAAGATGGCGGACGGCGCGGCCAAGAAGGAGGCGCGGGAGCGGCGCGAGACAAAGGAGTTTTGGCGCAAGAACGGCCGCAAGCGCGCGGCGGGCGACGAGGGCGGCGGCGGAGGGGGTGCGGGTGGCAAGCGCAGCAGAAAGTAGAGAGATGGGGGAGGGGCTGTTGGGATGGGAGTTTTGCCATGTGGTCCTTGTTGTCCACCTGTTGATCTCTGCTGTTGGCTCTTCGCATTGGGATTAGAAAAAAACGCTGTTCGTGTTTTGTTACAGTATATAGTTGTACGCATTTTACCACGCATTACCGCGGAGCAAATGGGAAGAGAAATTCTTGTTACACCAAAGCATCAGTACACAAGGCATGGATACATGACGCCGAGTCGACTTCTAGACAACACGGCCGCAATCACAAACATAGAAGACGGGTAAATCAACTGACGCAATTGGTAGGTTAAAGCTACTGGGCAGGACCCATTGGCAAGATACAAAAACAGACGCAAACACTCATGTACACGCGCTGTGCAGTCTTCCACACCAACCGGCCTTCAAGGTTCAAGTTCCGCCAAAGCAATGCAGCCCGAGCCGGCAGGACATGAAGGAAACGTGCTGGTGACCACCGCCATTAAGATAAAGATTGCCATGTTGCACCGCATTTCTCCAGCCGTCCCCTCGATCATTTTCATTTTCCTACACGAGTAACAAATTCCATGGAAAACACTCTGAATGATGCTTTCCAGCAAGACGCCATGCTTTGAAGGCAGTCCCGGCTGACCTCCAACCGAGAAAAATGCGTGCCGAAACCAAAAAGAGATGAAATTCGTCGCAAAACACTTCCACACCGAAGCCCAAATCGTCATAAAAACCATCTTGTCGTAGGACAAAGTCTGACTGGACGCGCCTGAGGCGGATACACCTTGTCGAGCAAGGGCGCAGTCTCCTTTGTAGATCATGTGCACATGGACATCATTGCGAGTCTCGCGTTTAGGCGGCAATCAGAGGCTCCTGCTCGGGAACGGCAGGCATCTCGGGGATCTCGGAGGCGGCCTCCTTGGCAGCGGCGACGGGCTCCTCGGTCGGGGCGGTAGGGAACTCGGGGGCCTTGGCCTTGGCGGGGGTCTTGGCGGGAGCGACCGAGGCAGCCGTAGGGGCAGGGCGGCCACGGATCATGTCCTGGACCTTGCCGGTGTAGTCGCCAGCATACTGCTTGCCAAGGGCAGTGAGCTGGTCGGCCTGCTTCTGGGCGGCGTCGCGGACCTGGGCAGTCTGGGCGTTGATCGCTTCGGAGGCGGTCTTGAGGTGCTCGTCGATGAGCTCCTTGTTGGCGGCGTAAACGAGGGGAACAAAGAAGGCCAGAGTAGTGCCGAGGATGGCAAGGCCCCAGTAGGGAACAAGCTTGACAAGGAAGTAAGAGAGGAAAGCAGCAACACAGGCCTAGGTCATAGTCAGTGGTAATCGCAGGGAGGTCGTCGAGGGTGGATGTAAGCTTACGACAGCGGAAACACCAATGTTTTCGGCGAAGAGAATGCGCTGGCCCTCAATGATGAAGAAGTTGGCAAGCTCGTGGACATCGGCAACAAGGCCCTCAACGGTGTCGCGGTGGATGGTGTAGTATCGGCGAGGGCGGAGCTGGGAGGCAATGCCACTGTTAAGGACAAGCTTGCCGGCGGCCTCGGCGGAGATGGTGACGGCGAGGGTCATCCATGAGAGCTTAAAGGCCCAGCGGATGATGTCGAAGTAGCGGGTGGCGAGGATGAAGGTAACAATAGAGCCATAGGCGATGGCGGAGTTGCCTGCAGGCAGCATCAGGGGTCAGATGGGCTAGAGCTCTTCGGGGCGTGCATCGATATGGATTGGGAGATGGGTTGATAACTTGAGGGCAAGGCTTACGAGGGTTCTTCCAGGAGAGGAGGTCGGTGAAGAGGGAGTGGTAGTGCGTCACAGGTTGAGCATCAGCACCGAGGGACTTGCGGCCTGTCGAGGCGCGGCGCAAGGCGGGCATGTTAGTTGTCGAAGGTCGAGGAAAAGAATAGAATGTGTTAAGAGGGCAAATCATACCGTTGGCGGCGGGCTTAGTAGCGATGGAGGCATCTAGAGGCCATGTGTTAGGTATTTCGGCCACGGGGTTGCTGTGCGTCACATGCAAAAAAAAACTGTTCTCCTGTGTTAGCTCTGAGCGACGGGTGGGCGAGGGGGAGAGAGGGAAAGACGTGCACGCACCATACTGTTCTTCTCGAAAGGAGAGGCGCCGTTGGTGGCGGGGGTCGCGTCAGCGATATCAGTCATTTTCGCAGTTGTCGTGATCGATTTGGAGGGAAAGGCGAGCTAGGAACGAAGTCGTGGGTGTGGTGGTGGGATGTGGTGGTGATGTTTGGCGCAGAGCGGGAGCAGGTTGTTTGTATTTTTTTTTCCCGTTCGGACGGAGCTTCTAAAGGGGGCAAGAGACCCTTGCTTTTGTTAGCGAGAGCTACCTGAAAGCTTGCCTGGCTCGTTGCTTGGGTTGCTTGGGTTGCTTGGGTTTTTTGTATGGGGCGTTTGATGAGACTAGCATTTGGCCCGGTTGGCCAAGGGGGCGCGAAGGGGGGGGCGACGTTTCGTCTCGGGGCGGGAACAGGGAGGACAGGTTGGAAAGCTGTGGATGGAAGGAGACGAGGAGTGGCGGCGTACCTGATGAAGACTGGGTGTGATTGTGCCGTGGCAGGATGAAGCTGGACGGGAGAGTGGAGGAGGCAAAAGCGTCGCTGGTGGGAGGGAGGGAGAGGAGAGGGAAAAGGGCGGAGGCGGAGGCAGAGGGGGGCAGTTTTTTCAATGTCAGAAGCAAAGGGACAGGGAATACTGTAACAGTACTGATAAAGCAGAGGGGGTGATTTGATGGAGGGAATGTTGCGACGTGCGACTTGCGACTGGCACTTGGGGAGAGCTACCTTGATAATACCTGAGGTATTGGCGGTGGCCTCGTACCGTGGGAGGATCTCCAGTACATGTCGTGGGCGGGGGGCAAGGAGGTAGGCGAGGTACCCGCGTTAGGTAGTCCAGTGCGTGTGGCGGTGGTGGCGGTCTGTGGAGCAACTGGGAGTAGCACCTCTGTACTCCGTACCATAGGTAGGTACCTAGCAGTACTGTAATAGTGCTTCACGGACTACAGACAGCGCTACCTGTAGGTACTAACCCTCCTACCACGCTACCTTCCACACCACTGGCACGCTACAATACAGCACTGCTCCCCCGGCAGGCACCTGGCCATCACTGCATTTTCCCCAACAGCCACAGCCACAGCCACGCCTGCTTCATCACCATCACCGCCACGCCACACATCATCGTGCCACCTGATGACGACAGGATGAAGCCGACATGCAAAACGCCAAAGCGAGTCACAACCAGCACCTCACTGACCAGACCACGCGTTGCAGCTACCATCCATGTCGCGCCGGATTGTCTTCCTACCAAAGCCCGCGCACCGTTCCACCGTGTGCATCGCACACCTTTCCCCTGCAGCACACGGCTGTCGATACACATCCACACAAGCAGCCATGCATCAGCCTACACCAGTTCGCCGAGGTCAACGCTCTCCTGCCCATCCCGACAGCCACAGGCTCGCGTGACAGACCGACTGATAGATAACGTGCCAGTAGCCGTCCTGTCCCCAGCGACCTATGTACATGCGTCTACCCATCCGCAGGCTTGCTCTCACCTCCCGTCCCAACTCGAAACAAGAAACCCTGCCCGCATCTACCTCGAATCACCAGGCCCAGGCCACCACTGATTCCACTACTACTTACCTCCTTCCTCTCGTTGCACGCGTAGCCTAATGTGTGTCTGTGCCCACCACGCCAGAAACCCACCAGCAACGGAAGAAGTAGACCACGGACGGACCCGGTAACAAAGCTAAGAATCCTGGCCGCCGGACTATTGTCATGCTATCGTTATCAAACTTCTTATTATAGCTACAGGGGATCAGGCCCAAACCCATGCCTGCACCATACAACTCGTTTCATTCCTCCCCAGCTGCCAGCAACCAACTATCAATTGCCCGTTTCCACACAAGCCCAGATCGTCTGAAACTCTCACCTTGTTTTCATCTTCGCTCCGTACCATCTACTCCATCCTGCTTCCCTCGATACCAGCCCCCGCTACAATGCGGCCCGTTGCGCATTCCTGGTTGGCCAGGTAACGCCCTTGTACACCCATGCCCAGGTACACGCTACCTTGACCGAAATCCCCTGCCTTTCAACTGACAAGACGTTATACTCCTTCCTCAAGAATTAATCCTCATTCAACTACACCATCACTGTACTCATGCTCGTGCTTCATGCCTCACATCTCTTTGTCTCTGTCCCCTGTCTCTTGACCCATTCGCCATGTGTTAACGTCACATGTTGCTCTCACCTTCTGAGCACGTGCCAGTCCTCAAGCCAACCTCTGCACCTCTGATCAAGTCCCGGTTCTACTAAAGGTAATGTCACATCTGCCGGGGCGTGGCGCCAGCTACCTCCGCCATACACGCATTCACTCCTCCATTAGAACGAATACATACACCAATCAACTACAGCTTCGCCTCGGCAGCTACGGACCATCAGGTACGGGGACAGTGCAGGCAACAAAGATGTTGATACTGCAGCTCCATCGCCACTCGCTTCCAATCTCGTCTCACCCATACTTCCGATATTCTCCTCGATGCCTTGCTCTTTCTGGAAATTGATTATATTTCTTTTCCAGTCCCAATGCCAATACCTAATACGTAAATGGTTACCATCCTGCTCTCCGTCCCTTCACTTCCCCCAATCAAAATTTGGAACCAAAAAACTAGACCTGCTTCCTCGCCCTATATACCCAACCGAGACAAGGCGTGCTTGCTCGTGGAATGCCTATGTACACGAATAATCAATGCAGCCTCTACTTCGCTTTGCTATCTTCTCCATCCCCAGAATCCGCCTCCAGCCGCCGAGTTGGCCGACGCCGAGCTTGTCAGCTTTCCTGCCGGTTCTGTCGTCACCGTTGTTGCCGGACCTTGCCCAGTGAGTCGCCCAAACATACCCATGGCTCCGGCCGCCACCGATGATGTGGGTTGCGCGTCCGCCGGTGCGAGCCCCGTTGCTTTTCGCAGCGCCTCCAGCTTCTGTTTCGCCTCTTCTGCCTCCTGCTTTGCCGTTGCCTCGGCCGTCTTGGCCTGTACCAGCTCCAGCAATAGCGCTTCATGCTCACTCGGTGGTGATTCGCTCACCAGCTCGCTTGGCTGCGGCAGCGACGAGATCCGCTTGTTATGTAGGCTGCCCTGAGTTGACGGCGTAGATCTGCTACGTCCAAGCTTAAACTCTCGCAGGCCCGCCACGTTCACTCCCTTAGCCCCCGCCCAGTCCATATCTGCATCTTTTGTGCCTGTGTCGTACGACGGGCTCGCCGATGCCCGCGTAGTTCGGAGGCTGTGTAGTTGTTTTTCTAGCTTTTGCTTTTCCAGGTGAAGAGTTCGTACGTGGCTATGTCGGTCTTTGAGCTGATCCTTGGTCGCAGCCATCTCTTGGTCCATATCATATATACGCCTGTTCAGATCTTGGCACTGCGCTGTCACGGCACTGAGTTCCGCTTTCGCTTGAGACAGCTCTTCTCGCAACTGAGACTTCGTCAAGAGCATCGATGATCGATGCTTCATGTTGTTACTTTCCGCTGCAAATCTCGTTTCTACTCGATCCAGGAGCACCGATAGATCCTCTGTTGAAGGCGGCGCAGCAGGCTCTTCCAGCACCGCCAGGGTCTCTTCAGGCCCGAACGGCCTTTGCATCTCGTCAGCCATTGGCGTTGTCGCGTCATCGTCGTCTGCGCCGGCTACGGAAGACGCGTTCTTTACGCTTCTGTCGTCCGCAGTCGCTGTGTCATCGCTTTCTTCCGCTGCGTCATGGTCCAAGTCCTCCTCGTCCTCCATGTCTCCAGCAATCGCTGAGTCTCGCATATTTCGCGACATGGCTCCCACATCTTCAAGCTCCGAGTTGTCCGCTCGCCTTCGCAGACCATCGAGTAAAGAGCGGACGGCTCGGCGGTCTTCGTCTCGTTCTTCGCGTTCGAGTTGTAGCTGATTCGTGACAACCGCATGGCTGCGCTGCAGCTCAGTGAGAGCAGTCAGCAGGTCTTCAATTTGGCTATGTAAATAGCGGTCTTCGGTCGTTTTGGAGGTTGCTGTTGCTTTTGGTCCCACTGGTGTGGATTCTCGACTAGAGGACGCATCTTCGGGGTTGGCAGAATCTCGTGACAAGCTGGTTCCGTCTGTAGAGGTAGAGCTACTAACGCTGACCGAGCTTGCCTCTACCGAATTCAGAGTAGATGCAAGGCTCTGCTTCGACGTACTTCGTCTTAAGATGTTAAATTGTTTGCCAGGTGCACTAAGTCCCGGCGCCAACGTCGCAGTCTTGGTATTGGAGTTTGCCCAGATGCGTCCCAGGAAACGGCTGGCAGCCGTGGTAATGTCGGATGTGCGAGCAGCGTTGGCAGTAGCAATGAGCGACTCCCGGTAGGCTTGTTCCAATTGTGCCAGCTTTTCGCGAGTGACGATGCTGGTCAAGCCAGCAAAGTCTTGAACGAATTCGTCGGCATCGTAATGGTAGCAGTCCCAGAGCCCGCGAGATAGCAATAGCTGCATTACATCTTCCAGCTCCTGACAAGCCAGCAAGCGAGCTTCGTTCTTACGCATCAGCGAAAGAGCAACGCGCATCAACGTTTCGGAGGCTCCCTCTGCAAAAATAACGTCATAAATGCGGAACAGCATGGGAAGCGGGCATGTGACGGCAAAGAAGCTGAGGAACCACTGAGAGACATAGGCCGTCTCCACTTGTAGCTCTTCCAGGTGAGCGGAAAGGTCTGGGAAGTTGTGCCTCAGAAGTTCTCGGAATTGGTAGATGCGTACGTGTAGTCCTGACAGGTCCGGCAGGAAACATGTTCGCAGGTCGTATCGTTCCATGAGACTGTTTGGTTGTTAGTGGCGAGAGAGGCTACGTGTGGAACTCAAATACACACCGAACCAAGACGCAGAACGCCTGCTTGTCTGGCATATGCATGAGCAGCGGGCCAACCAGGAACGCCAGGCCTTGGCAATATCCAATCTTTGAGTCGTAGAGGCTGAAGGCTTTGAGAACGTTGCCGAGCATACGCTGTCCATCGCCCTCTGGGTTGCGAAACATGTCCACCCCTGGGAAGCTTCGGCCAAGATCCTTGCCTATCAGAAGCTCGTAGGGACTAGATTCGCCACTGAAGCGATCAAATTGTTCTTCCAGCTGCGCATCTCTAGCACCGGACATGCTTACCCACACGACACCTCGAAGCGGGGGTGGGATGCCCTTTCTAATTTTGTTTGATAGTAGTGTAGGTAGGCGGGCGGCGGTCTGCTGGTAGTCTTTGACCAGGGCGGCGTAAAACTCGAGATCGGTCATAGGAGGAGGCGGCAGCATCGAGTATCGAAGCTCAGGGGGGGCCGGACTGCTCATCATTTGGCGAAGCTGTGCCATAGAAGGTGGTCGAGTTTTGGTGGCCAGGAGTTTCTCGACGGCTTGGACTTTGACGGTTTTGGGGTTCGTAGCCAACTTTGCGTTTTCCTGTTCAAGTCTGGCGAGAAGCAGAGCCGTCGACTAGGGGGGGGCGGGCGTGGTGAGTGCTTGCTCGGCGACGAATGGGTGAGAAGGGGGGGTGGACTCGAGGCACTCACGTTGTCTGTTTCTTCGTCTTTGGTTTGCTGGTCTTCTGTCTTTTCCAGCTCCTCCCAGTTCACTTCTTCGCGGTCTTCCGAAGTATCACTCGTGTCATCCCCGCATTGGCCCAGTTCGTCTTGCAAACTGCGAGTGGTGTCGACTCGCGGTAGCATTGTCCTTGAGTCCCGGAGAATGACTACGCTTTCTCGGGGCGGTAGCCCGTTGTCGATTTCGGAGGTCTCCGTGTGTGTACTACCCTCGAGGTGCTTGCTGGTGTCAGACTCGGCCGTCGTTGGACTGGCAACGGGGCTGGATTTTGGCTCCGAATCCGAGGCGGACGACGATGTATCGAGAGTCAACGACGGCGGCTCGGACAGGCGAACGGTGACCATGGAGTCGTGTGTCATCTTCGGCGTCTGGACGTCTGCATCTTCCTCTTTCATGGCGCTGAGGGGAGGAATTTGGACAGAATCGGTCGATTTGGGGGGTGGTTCTTGGACAAGGGCATCGTTGTTGTCGGGGCCAGGCTCGTTGGCGGCGGCGACTGCAGCGGCGGCAGCAGCCATGGTGGTGGCGGTTTACCGGTTGACGGTTGACTGGCGCGGAATGTGTCGCAGAAGGAAAGGGGCTGGGAGCAGTCGAGGCCGAGACGGCGACGTCAGTAGCGCTGTAGAGCGACGCAGACTCATTCAGTGCTACAGGCGCCAGTTGAGCGGCGTGGACTCGAGAGGTGGTGGCGGGAGTCGATGCTGGAGGCAGGAGCTGGCGGCTCGGGTTTCATCAAGGACGCGCTACCCAGTACCAGTATGCCTGACACGGAGAGGATTGCAGGGCGGTAGATGTGGCCGCGGTGGATGGCGGAGGGAGTTGAGAGACGTAGGCTCTGCTCAGGCGTGATTTGCCTGGTGAGGAATAAGGAGGGGAGTCAGGGCGAGGGCGAAGATGGGGGAACTGGGAGCTGGACAGGGTGGAAAAGGGTCGCTGGGGAGCGGATATGTTGGGTCAGGGATTGCCTCGTTGTGCGTGACACGAAATCTACAAGTACGGGAAGCGCGTAAGTAATAGGTGTATTATTCCGTGGTTTTATTTCTTTTTCTTTTATTTTTGCTGTATTTCATTTTATTTTCCCTGGCACTTGCTTCTCAGGAGCCACTGAATCAAGGCTCCCCGTTCCAATAGCCATCCCGTCCCCTGGACTATCACTATTCGCATTACGAGGCCGCACTAGCGCCAGGGACCAACGCCTTCAGCGGCCCTTGGAAGCCTCATTGGTCCGCTTCTGGCCGCCACTCAGGGAGACGCAAGGAGGGTGCATGAAACAAGTTCGACAACCGTGTTGCTTTGCTTTTGTCGGGTTGTTGAGTCCCAGACTTGGGATGGATCTTGCCGCGCCCTTGCTGACATGTTGTCCTTTGCAGCAGGGCAGACCACCAGCTCGCTCACGCCCAGTCTGTTCAACTCATGATGTTGCGCCCAAGACAAGGCTAGATCAGCCCTGTTTAATTACTCCCGTCATAATGCAACCAAGGAAAATGCCACTACAATTTTAGCTATAGCATGGGCTGCAACCCCTGAGTGCCAAGTAGCGGCCACTTGTTGGACGCGAGTGGATTGGTGGCCCACCACTGTATTTCATATGAATACTTCACCACAGCTGAATAGATACTCGCCGAGAATATTCCAGGCCGATTTCAAATAGAATCATCGAAAGCCATCCTAACTTCTCCTCCCATTCCTACGTATTCTCGTTTATTCCTGCGGCTTGGTCCCTCCTTCAACCTTCCTAAATCCTCAAGGGATCGGGCTCGGAGGAACAGACACTGACACGACCGTTTTATCCATTATACATACGCCGCCTGGTTCCGACTACGGGGGGTGTACAGTACCTAATTAAAACAAAATGTTTCCAATATTTTGCCAACAACGAATCGCCGCCCAGCAATGTCCACAAACTCACCACACTTCCCGACGCCGACATCTCCGCGAATGGTCCTACAATTCCACCGCTGCTGCCTCTATGTGGTTTCCACGGCCCGAAACTTATTCGGACTGTACCACCTCTTAGGCCGGCAAACGGAATAGTCATTCGCTTGGGTATCACGGGAATTCGCCAATCAGGGTCTACTCCCAAGCACAGGCTCGTGCACTTTGGCAGGGTATACACCTATCTGGCCCCAAAGTCGCCGCCGGCATACTCAGTAAGACGAGGTGATTGGGGCTGCGGCCGTGTAAGTCCGATCTGTCTCGCTGCTGGTCGCAGGTGCCAGGCGTGCTAAAGGGCAGGCTCCCTTCAGACCGGGCTAAGGGCAGCAGCCTGCAGAGACGTCGGTCAAAGTCGGTCGAGGCTATAGTGAAGAACTCGTAGAGCTCCGTAGCAGGATCAATCAAGCACTGACAACGTCCATGCGGGCGTTGCTGTCAAAAAAACGCGGGTGCATGCAGATAGGATTTCGGAATTGCCCAACTGGGACGGGCCATCGGAGCTATCCCGATTTGATAGCTCGCGCCACCGGTTTGCGCCACGATCGACTGAGCCACAGGCTGCAGAGGAGCGCGCGACGCGTTACCCTGCATGGGGGCTGTGGTGCGAATGGGTGATTTGCTCCGAGGCCCGGCGTTATATGGTGACGATGGTGCGATCTGGCGTATTTTTGGGTGTGCTAGCAACTGCTGGAGGGTTGGTCTGGGCAGATCCCCCGAGGTTATGCGGGTGTTCGGCTCTGGTTGCAATAGAGTGGTCAGGTGGGTGCACTACTCAGCTGTGCCCAGCGG
Source organism: Cordyceps pruinosa (assembly GCA_003025255.1). Classification (NCBI taxonomy): domain Eukaryota; kingdom Fungi; phylum Ascomycota; class Sordariomycetes; order Hypocreales; family Cordycipitaceae; genus Cordyceps; species Cordyceps pruinosa. Next base: position 10,101 of record LUFD01002986.1, on the reverse strand, counting down.
CCGGTGTTCGCAGTAGCGACAATACGATAACACCCGACTACTGCGGGAGGAACCTTGACGGCCACTCGTCACAACGAGGGCATCGCGCCAGCAAACCTTGACCGCAACCTCTTTTTTCTGACATCACAAGGCAAACGCCCATGACTAGCTGGCAGAACGTGCTGCGGACATTGTCCAATGATCGGGGCGGGATTGGCCTGGTGGGGAGGGAAAGGGTGTCATGCGTCCACCTGCATGCTGCATATCGCCTATCGCCTATCCCCAGCTTGCGACGTGAATGGCTGCAGGTCTTGCAGTGTATAATGGAGTGCGAAAGATTGTCATTAAAAAAGAAAATCCCCCTAGGGATCATCTAATAAGCGAGCGAACGTCGATTCTCTCTCGCAGCTGGGACTTGCACAGCAAAACGCACCAGCCCCATGCCCATGTCCATGTCCGTCCACAGCCACAACCCCAGCCACAGAGCCGCAACGGAGCCGTTATGGGTACTGTAATCTCAATCTCGCCGTCGCGCTGCACAAAATAAATGAGCCCGTCGTTTGCACCCCGCTCTTCACCACCCGTTCGTTGCCTCCAGGCTCCAGGACGCGACCTGCCGGGTCCTGGTGCAATACCGAGAAAATTCAATCGAGAATACAGCATCGTCTCTTCCAGCCGACACAAAACAACCACAGCCAAAACAACCACTTCCGGGTGCCCAAGGGAGTCCAAGTACCGTCCCATCGGCCGTGTCTCGCCTGAAGGCGCCAGCCGCCACACCACCTCCCTCAACACCACCTCTGCGCCACCCCTTGTCGCACCGCAGCTGCTCTGCTCAACCTCGAAATCTTGCTTTTCTGCGTCTGCATCCTATTTATCCCCTTGCCTCCTCCACACCAACTTCAACGACGCCTCCCTGTCTCTGTCGTGCGTGTGCCGCAAGACACCACCGCCACCACTACCACCACCAACCCGTCATCTACACCCACCTCTTCCACATCACTTCCCTACACCTCGCTGCCCTTGCCAACCGTCTGCTTCACCAACGCCTGGATGGCGCCCCAGCTCGCCGCCTAGACCACCGGGCACCTCTTTCAGCTCGGTACCATGTTCACCTCCTCCCGTCACCCCAGGCAGCGTCGTCCCGCCGGCCTTCACCCGGCCTACAGCCCCTCGCCGCCGCCTCAGCGCCCTCCGCGCCAGTTCTCTGCCCGTGTCCATGCCACCGCCGATTTTACAGAGGCCGACGACGACGAGGAGGACGAGGATGACTTTGACCACGAGCTCGACAATGGCCCCGGTGCCGCCACGGACCGCCACGATGAGGATGCCGTAGACGACCTCCCCGAACCTGACCAGCGAGGCCCTGGCGGCCTGCCCGTCATCCCGCTCTTCTCTTCCAGCCATCTTGGTATAGAATGCCCATCTCTAGACGCACTGCGGTCCCCCGACTAATACGCGGTTGCTCTCACAGATACCCTTCCCGTCTATAACATCACCCATGCCATTCGAATCATAGTATCCACGCGGACCGAGACATCTCTGACCTGGGAGCAGCTGCGCTCTCCCCAGGTATCCCAATTCCTCGTCAAGCCCATGCAGCAGCAGATACGAGCCCAGCACTTTTCGCGGGCCACCCTCTATGCCCTCATGGCCAACTGCCTGCAGTTCAACAAGGAAGGACAGCGATATGCCGCCAATACAGGAATCAGCAACACACGATCCAAGGTCTGCGAGCTGCTAGCACTCAAGCTACTCAAGGAATACTCCACCCGCGAGCTGATTGACGCTCTGGCTTACGATTTCTACCCCCTCCAAGGCCTCCCGGGCGCCCCCGAAGATATCGCCAGCCGAGCCACTGGAAAGGCAAAGGGCACCTTGACCGCCTCACGCACGTCTACGCTCGAGGTGGCTATCCGTGCATCCGCCAAGCATTTCCTCGCACATCCCGTAGTTGTCCAGCAGCTCGAAGCCATCTGGAATGGCGCCATCTCCTTCTACTCGTCTGCCGACACGCTGCATAGGGAGGAGGCCCCTACCGGCTTCTACAGCCATGCCAATGGTTCCCCAAGCAAGCCAGATGACAGGACGCCGCTGCTGGGTAACACAGCGCCCAGACATGCTCAGTATCACGTCCCAAGTGGGCGTCGTACCGTCATGTTGTACGATCCACGACAGGCTTCCATGTTCAAGCTTTCCCGCCTCCGCGTGCCCCGTTATCGGTCCTTCCTGTCGACTTTGTCGCTAGCAGTCCTGATTGGACTGTTCCTGGCCGTGCTAATACAGCGCTCAGTACACATCAGCGGGCTTGAATTGGTCTTTTGGTTTTGGAGCGCAGGCTTCATGCTGGACGAGTTGGTCGGTTTCAACGAACAGGGCTTCGCACTATACATTATGAGCTTCTGGAACGTGTTTGATCTTGGAATTTTGGTTCTACTCATCGTCTACTATTGCATGCGCGCCTACGGTGTCTTCCTTGTCGATCCCCATCACTGGAACGACATGGCCTACGACGTCTTGGCCGCCAACGCAATCTTGCTCCTGCCGCGCATCTTCAGTGTGCTTGACCACTACCAATACTTTTCCCAGCTCCTCATCGCATTTCGTCTAATGACGCTTGACTTGGCTGCCGTATTTACACTGGTTCTCATCATGTGCAGTGGATTTTATGTCTTCTTCACCTTGTCGAATGTGCAGAGCGACGGCGGCGAGGTTGCTTACAAGATCTTTCAGATTCTCATGGGTTTCACACCTGCTGTTTGGGATGTGTGGCCAACGTACAATTGGCTGGCGAGAGCTCTGATGGTTGTTTTCCTCATCATTTGTCACTACTTGGTGGTCACCATCCTCATTACCGTGTTGACAAACTCGTTCACCGCCATTGCGTCCAACGCGACGGAAGAGCACCAGTTTGTCTTTGCCATCAACACGATATCCATGGTTAAGAATGACGCTCTATTTTCATACATTGCGCCCACAAATATTTTTGCCTGGGTGTTGATGCCACTTCGTTACTGCATGCCACTCCGGCAATTTGTGTGGCTGAACCGGACCATTATCAAGGCGACGCACTTTCCCATTCTCTTCTGCATCTATCTTTATGAGAGATTTTGGCTAGCGCCCTCCATGTTTGAGCCAACCGATTTGGTGGAAAATCACGGAAGAGGCAGACGCCGCGCGATATCCTTTGGCGACGCTGTCAATCGTACGGCCATTTTCAGTCCCAATATTCGCGTACGGGAGGAGTCTGTGGCAGGCTTCCAGAAAGATCGCGCATTGGAAGAATTGTTCAGACGGGTCCCTGCAAGTGCGACGCTGCGAACGCAACGGAGAAATGAGCGGCGCAAAACGCAGAATGCTATCCGTAACTGGATGGAGCAGCACGAGGAGGATGGAAATGGTACGCACTGGCCGACAATTGATAGCCGCGCGGTACCAGACTGGCAACGACGAATGAGTGTGGGCTGGGAACGCGGGTCTCATCTACGACATGTATCTGATGTGAGGTCTGCAGCCAGCGACCCTGCTGAGTTCCTATCGAATAATGGGGCATTCGGTCCGGGGCCGTCTGCCTCTCGGCTGCCGTCTTTTAATGTCGAATTCAAAGATCAGACAGACGCAGATGGTGACGACGAGCTTGTTACGAATGACGAAGATGAAGAAGATGCGGCCACAAACCTAGGGCAGGGTATGGGCGAGGACAAGACACGCCTGATGGCCAGACAGGGAGACTATTTCGGGCCGGCTCTCGGTGCCAGTGTAGGAAAGCTGGCTTCGTCGCACAGCTCCTACGGTGGGGTGCCAGCGAAAGCACCGGCGACTCCTCGTGCATCCAACCAGCGTCGTGGGCTGCACAGTCGTACGCTGTCCACAAACACAATCTTGTTCAACCCCGAAGAGGAGGCGTCTTTGGCGGCCGCTGTCGCAGACAAGTCGCCACCCAAGGCGGCGCAGACCAAGAAACCGGGTAGCAGTGGTCGCAATACCACCGGAGAAGGACAGGCAAGCTCCGGGCGGCGCAGCCCAACCAGAAAAACGGCCACCATTGCCGAAACCAAACCCCGACCGATTGTGGCACCGGCTGGGCTGGCCGAAGCGGGCGCTGTTAGTCGGACAGCGCTTCTTAGCATGGATGCAACCCGCGCGCGGCTTCGGGAAGGCCGTCGGTTGTCGTCTGCAGACCTGAGTGTCATGTCGGATCAGACTGGTATGGGCGGGGACGACTCGCAGATGAATCCGAGTATGCCAGGTAGCTTCCAGACGCAAATGGCCATGGCGATGATGAGGGAGAGCCGGATGCGTGTGGCGCGCGGGATCGACGCAGCAGACCGGGATAGGATGGGCCGGTTGGTGCTTGCGCGAATGAAGACGCTGGAGGAAAGCTTTGCAGACGTGATCCGTGAGATGCGGGATCTGAAATCGACGCCGCCCACGAGGTGGAACTCGTCCAACGAAGGCGGCGGCCCGTCGGAGAAGCGCGGCAAGGGCAGCTCGACGCCCGGGCGAGGGTCCAATAAGCGGCCAGTGAGCCGAAGAAGCCTGCGCGAGGTCAAGGTGTCAGGGCGGCAGGAGGGCTGGGACAAAGGCAAAGGCAAAGGCGTCGCGTACTCGTCTGATGAAGGTGGGGATGAGGACGGAGAGGAGGTACTGTCGAAGAGGGCAGGATCGTATTAAGAAGAATTTGTACATGTTTGGTTATATCTATGACGGGATACTTTGATGCCTGTTATATTTCATGGTTTTTGGCGTTGCATGGAGTTGTGTTGTCTTGGTGTTGACGGGGCTAGCCTCTGGTCTCTGGGCGGGATGGAGGGAAGGAAACTGTAAAAAGAACATTGGTGGGATGGGAGTGGAATTGTGTTTGGCATTAATGTTGCAAGGCTACATAATAATATTGACAAAGGGCCTGGCGATGCAACAAGCGCAGGGGCCTAGGCGAAGCAATTGTGTATTCTTGATGCGAAGGTGTATGTGTGAGTGGTGGTGCTGTACATTATTGGTGGTGGGAGGTACGGAGGTGTTGAAGTGTTTGTCGTTCGTTTAGTGACGTTGTACGTTTTGCCGTCTTGGGAGCCGTTCTCGTATCGCATGAAAAAGGTCAAATTTGTGATGTAGTGGGAGGGCGCCGCCGTTTGCGCGCGAGTTTACAGTCGTCTCTCCTCGCCGTCCGGTTCTTGCCCGGCTAGATGCCGCCTCCGCTGCGGTCGACGCTCACGTAGCCGTTGGGGGCCTTGCGCTGCTGCTGGGCGACCTCGTTGGAGCGGTAGGCGTCGGACTTGTACTTGAAGGCGGCGGTGGTGGTGGCGGCGACGAGGAAGCTGACGAGGAAGAGGCCGCGGTTGCGGCTGTGGGGTTTGAGCAACGAGGCGGACGGGTGAGCTGGGAGGTCGCGTGCGTAGGAAGAAGAGAGCTGGGGCAGGGCTTACAGGAAGAAGCCGGCCATGTTGGGGGTCGGATGCTGGGTGGTGCGGTGCGGGGGATGATGAAGGTGAGATTGGAATTCGTGGGAGATGGAGAGAAGGAAAATGGGTGGGATGGGAATGATGAGGAAGATGTTGAGGTGGATGGTGATGGCTGCCGGTGTAGGCAGATTGCTTGGTCAAGCTCATTACGTACATTGGTGCAGTGGGTACCTCTTGAGTACTACGCCGAACAATCGGCCAAGGTGGCAGTACCTAGGAGGTAGCTGGAGGTGGTTGAAAGCGTAAGGATGGAGGAGGTGACTTTGGCAGCCTGTGGATGAATGGTCTGGGCTGAATGTAGATTCTTGGCTGAGGTTATCGATGAACTGGGCGCCGAGTAGAGGGTAGAGAGAATAGACCTGGCTTATCGTGGTGATTGCGAGTTATCATGAGGTATCGCGGGTTATAGTGGGCTATAGTGGGCTGCAGCGGGCTACAGGGCGACATCCGGCAGCCCGCAGTGTCCACATACCCCAGTCCCAGTGCCCCAGGTACTTAGACGTAGTGGGTGGGCTGAATATCGAGATTATTTAGAAACTCACAAAGAACATGAAAGAAAAAAACAGATCAAAGTAAACACCAATAAGCAAAAAACAAAAACAAAAACAAAAATTCACCGCCATCTACTCACCCCACTCTCTCCGCCGTCTCCGCAACGGCCACGCTTTGCTCTTCCTTCTCTCATTTCCACACCACACCTCTCTCGTTTGCCTGTCTGCGTGAACCGCCACTCACTCACTGCATCTTCCTCATCCGACCCTCATCCAAGAGCCCGTGAATCAACCCCTGGTTCCCCAGCCGTCAAGCACATCTCCGGAAACCGCCTAAGCCTGCCTCCCTTCGCAGTCCTCTCGACCACTGCTTGCTGCCTGTCCGTTGCCTCCCTCAACAGCACTACCCTTGCAGCTGTCCACGACGGTTCTGTACACGGTCAGCTCCCATCTCACCAGCCATCCAGAGTCATTCGAAATGCCTCTTTTCCCTCGCCACTGCCCAATCTAAGCTCCACACGCTACGGCAGAATCCCTAATTCACTGCTCATCGCCCGCCCGCGCAGCCTACCTAGCCACCCGCACCGCCTCGCCAGGCAACAGCCACGTGCCGCTGGCTCACAGCCCGCTCCTCCCCAATCCACCCACTAACACACAACACGACAATAATAAACTTGGTTACCATCGCATAAACAAACCATCTGTCATCGTCTTCCGAGTTGCCCGTCCAGCCTTCTCCTGCAACGTCCGCAGCGCACCCTCTCTTCATCCCAGCCGCCCTGCCCGCCGCTGCCGCCGCTGGCGTGACAAGCCAACTGCGTTTGCACCCTTGCACACGCCGCTCTTCGCCAGAAGTCCCCCACGCCGTTTCCACAGCCATGTCGACCGACAAGGAGGAACAGCAGATGAACCAGGCCATAGAGGACTCGATCCGCACCGCCGTCGGGGAGATGCTGCCCTTGCCGCCCCCCGGGGAGCGCCGCTCCTGGGACCACCACCGCCTCGATATGGAGCCCATCGCCAGGAACGAGGACCTCGCCTCCAGCGCCGTCGAGCTTCAGCGCCTCCCCGCGTTCCAGCGCTCCCAGGTCCTGCGGCCCTCCGAGTACCGCCAGCGCCTCGCCGTCGAGCGCTTCAAGATGCACTTCACTGAGGTCGAGTTTGGCGACGGCGACACGCTCGTCTTCATCGACTTCCCCGAGCCCGCCGCCCACGACGGCCCGTCCCGCGTCGACTGCGACGGCGTGCCCTTCCGCTCGCAGAAGCTGCGCGTCCACTCGGAGAAGCTGCTGGCCACGGGCTCGGTCCGCTTCGCCGAAATGTTCCAGCCCACCTACCAGTTCCGCGTCCGCCGCCGCCGCAAGCTGGTCAACCAGCTGCCCGAAGGCGTCAGGTACGTCTTGGACCTGACGCCCCCGGCCGAGGGCGACGAGATGGTCTTCCAGATCACCGAGCTATCCCTGACGCCCGGCATCATCAAGTGGTGGTCCTCCTACGCCAGGCTCGACGTCCCCTTCTTCCTCGTCAAGGGCCACGATGACGTCTGTCCTTGCAAGGACCTCGCTGATCGCTCCCCGAGCACCGTCTCGAAGGGACCGATCGCCGAGAAGGTCGCAGCTGACATGATTCCACCTGACGAACGGCCCGTCGTGTCACTGCCCATGACGATCCAGGAACTGTTGAGCGCCCGCACTCGCGGCAAAACGCTCCAGGTCGACGTCATACCCGCCCATTTCGACATACCGGACTATTGTCCTATCCGGCACCGCAACGGCATCATCCGTCTGCTCATGCTCATTGAGGGCAAGCAGATCTTTATAGACTCCGCCCCCCGACTATGGACCCTGGTGGCCCTCGCCAAGATCTGGGACTGCGCTCCCGTCGTCCAGGACCCTGCGATCCAGTGGCTGATGCAGGGCAAAAACAGCAAATTTATCGAGGTCCTCCCAGAAGAAGCCATCAAAATTGGCGGCGTCATCGAGAACCCGCAGATAACACGCGCTGCCTTTCGCATTCTCGTCAATGAGCTCGCGTTTGAGCAGACAGCCAGCGATGATATGAAGGCCACCGTCGACTTTACCCACGTCACTCTCTTTGGCAGAAGAAAAGGCGACCCCGGTGATGAATTTAGTAATCTGATCCAGCACGCTGCCCTGGCCCTTGTGGAGCGGATAACAAAACTCCTGGATGAGCTGCACAGTCCGGATATTTTTGAGGCCTGGAAGATCCCTGAGTACCTCAAGATCCTCAGAATTGAAGAGTGCTTATTGAAGGACCCGAACTTGATTGAGCGCGTAGTAGAACGCATTGAGAGACTCAAGATCAACATGGGATCAGTACTGATGACTGGTGTCCAGTCCTTGAGTATGCGCTACTATCTGCACCCTTCCGTGGATCCTAGACAGGTCGACAAGGACAGAGCTACATATGTTGAGCCGCAAGACTTTCGCGGTTTCTCAGGCATTTTCAGCACCCTGACGCCACTGCAGAGGCTGCTCACGCCGTACCCATACAAGCAACTCGAAAACTTGTGGACAACTTGGGCCAATGTCAATAGCGAACCAGGAACTTCGTACCGCTCCACAGTCGATGAAACCCGAGCACTGGAACGCAATATCAGCCAAGTCTACGCGGCCGGTGAGAACGGTCGCCATTTGCGCGGAGATACCGGCTCCGATCTCTATGATTTTCTATCCGAAGGGTGGGCGCAGAAGCGAGGCGATTTGTATCCGCTCATGCCGGAAAGGTTAGACTCCCAAGTGAGGTGGAAGCTCAGGGAGCTGTGCGGCAAGATCCCGGATAACGACCAAGATCTGCGGACCATGATCACCGCGCACCTATTGCTCACGCTAACCAACAACGAGACCAAGTTCCTGCCCCTGTGGGCCGGAGGACTCAACGACGGTACCGGCGGCGTCTTCGAGGCCCAGCTGCCGCCGGCAGACATGGGCCCCAGCGGCCCCGGCCCGGCATACCACACCGGCATGACCATACCCTCGGACGCGTCGAGCCTGTCGGGATCCTTCGTGGACGACATGTCGGCCCTGAACATGGCCGGCAGCTACACGGCCGCCTCGGTGGACGTACACGACAGCATATCGACCGTCTACCGCGCCGACGAGGTCGTTGCCGATGACAGGTCGATTTCATCGGAGAGCTTCCAGTCGGACGCGTACGAGTATTACGAGACCGGAAGCGGAGTCGACGAGCCTGCGGAGGCCGCGACACAGGCAGTCCCACAGAATCTTGACGAGTTCCTCCTGGAGGAGACAGATAGCGACTCGGAATCGGTGGTTACCATCGGCTACGATGACTTTGACAGGCTCGAAGACGAGGACGACCTGTACCTGTCGAGCAAGCCCGGCTCGGTGACCCAGCGCGAGGGGGGAGCCGAGGCGGACATACTCACTGTGTAGGACTGTGATGAGATTTATGAATGACGACTTTTTTCTGGGATTTTTGGTATTGGTAATTTACTGTCTTGGGATGCTAGGTCATGTTAGGGATAATGAGAAAGGGAGGAAAGGACATAGGTTGGCCGAAATGAATGAAATGTGGAATAGAGATGATGCAAGGGATTTACCCTCCAGGATGCAGGGTATGTGAGGGCAATGGAGACGGATAACTGGACGGAACGAGAGGGCTGGGGTGAAATGAAATGGACGTATAAAAGATTGGTATTGATCCTTCTCAGTGTATTTCTTTTTCGATCAGCCTCAACACCTGCTCAGTAAAATGAAACTTGGCGACAATGTTCGTTTCGTGCCATACCCGTGTCTAACCAGACGCCATACATGCAAACCACGATTTCGCTCGAATAAATGACCACACGCCAGCCACGTCTTTTTTTTTTTTTCAAAGCAGCCCCCTTTCTTCCTCCCTCCCCTCTCTGCTCCTCCCTCAGCCCACGTTCATCGTGTTGCCCGCGCCGCGCCTGTTGTCGTCCTTGAAGTCGTCCCACTCCCTCGCCTTGTCCGTCGCGCGGTCCGCGGCGTCCTCGTCGTCCTCGTCGGCCTCGGGGCGCGCGGGGTCCGTGCCGCCCGAGAGGATGTTGCCGCGGCGGCGCTCCTCCTCGAGGTACTCGTCGATGCTCATGGTCGGGAGGTTGTGGCCCGCGCGGAAGACGCCGGCGCGCAGGTCCGCGCGCCCGCCGACCAGCGTGAACGGCT
>LUFD01002985.1:0-10783 GCA_003025255.1 Cordyceps pruinosa | reverse complement strand
ATACTTATCTTTTAATATAATTAGTATTAAATTTAGATTAAAGCCTTAATTAATAGCCCTTACGTAAGTACGGTTAACTGTACGAGTTGAAACGCTAGTTAAATAGGCTACTTCTATAGAAGATTTACTACAATAAGGTGCCTTTAAAGTTACAATAAGAGCCCTCGTTGATAACTGTGTCTATTGAGGCATTTTAGTGGCAGCGGCGGCAGTGGCGGTGGTGGTGGTGGTGGTGGTGACGAAAGGAAGGCTCTGACAGAGTCAAAATTCGAAAAGGGGCTCTTCCCATACAATTTTGGTGGGGTAACCCCCCTGCTTAATACGCAGGGGTCATATCCCTGTCAGACACGACTTTCCGTGCCTTCCTCCGTACTGTAAGAAGAGAGGTACCTTACTAGTATAAAAAGCGGCGTAGTCTGTATTATTACGCGAACAGCAAGATAATGTTGCGCGAATAGCAATATAATGTTGCGTGAATAGCAATACTCCAAATATTTGGCACATCAAGCTCTCCTTTGGTATGGGCCCTCGCTCGACCTCTGCAGGGCTTGTCAAGAGCCCGTCCCTCGGCATGGCAAGAACCAGCGTACTTTGTGCAATCTGGAGAAGCAGTAGCGGTCTAACCAAGACTGACAGAAAGAAAAGTTTTGCGACCACTGAAGGGACGGTGCCTGATTCAGCATTCAGCCATCGTCCCACGAAACTTGACGCATTGTGACTGGAACAGCAGGGGTCTTCGTGGCTGGCCGAGTTGCCCCTCCTCCCCCCTGTCCCGGTTTGGAGGTTGTGCAGCGGCTTGCTAGTGATGTTTCTAGAACATCAGTGCCGGCGGAGGCTCGTTCGATAGCGCAAGCATCAGAGACAAGCAGTGATTCTCAGTCGTGGTGACGGAGAATCGCAGTAATCAATATTAAACTCTAGGCGGCGCGGCTCGGAGGCGGCATGGCCCGCCTGCTATTGCATATAGAATCTGTCACATCGGCAGAGAAACCCACGAATTGACTATCACGAGTACGAGCGCGGTCTTCTGGCCGACTTCATCTAGCCGGAGCGGACTGGGATGCAGTATCAGGTGGCGGACGCAAAGGAGCCAACAACCAAGCTGCAGCGAACGATGAGTATCGATAAGCTCAGTTGACCCCTGACGGACCGACAGTTGGGCAGATGCAATGGCGGTACGCGTACATGGGCGCTTTGTGACAGTGTGCATGGTACCGACTAACCCCTCCCTCCTTGCCCGCCATTGCTTGTGCCTGATGGGCAGCTCAATGGGCCATGAAGCTGAGACGGACAGCACAGCTCTGGAGAGTTGCGAATTGCATTGGGCCGAGGAGGTGGGGTCGTACGGTTTTAGTCCACGCCACGGATGTGCAAGCACGGTCATGTTTTCTTTTGTTCGTCTTCTGACAAGACTTTGAGAGCGTGTCGAATTGCAGGCTGGAGAGATGCACTATCGAGTGGTCGGTAGGGTGGCACGGGATGACCGTGGCTTGTTGCTGCCTTCTTCGACATTGGCATTCACAATGCCTGCGTGAAAGTCAAGATAGGGCAATGACACCAAGATCGCGAGGAGGTGCCTGTATCAGTCTATGATGAACAATATTTGCGTTCGCTGCCAAGGGAAGGTCGCGTTATTGGGCAAAACGACGAGGGAATTAGCCGGAACAGCGTGCATCCAATTACAAATAGAAACGCCATGTTGAAACAAATGAGGCATCATCTTGAGAGGGATGGAGCCAAGAGTGGCAAGAGGCGTACAAGGCGTCCAGCTAGGACAGCTACTTGGAGATAGGCTGGGGGACAAGACAAGGGCCAAGGGACTTGCACCATGGCCGTCGGAAGGGCGCAGCAGAGGGCAGCAGACTGGAATCTCGGAGCGTCAGAGGTTGCGTGCGTGGAGGCGAAACCGGACGAGAGTTGGATCAACAACGGGCGTCGTTGTGGCGTTTGATATGCGGCAGCCGCTGTCGACCCGGCTGGGCATGCATTTGTTTGGGCCGGCAGTGACGGAGGTGTGTTTTACGATGGAGGCCAATGATAGGCCGGTTGAAGGGGAGGATGAGTTGGCGGGCGCATGAGGCGTGAGACAGGGACTTTTTGGTGCGGGTTGCCCAACAGGTCCGAGATTCCACATGGCTGTGTCGAGGAGGCTGTCCAAGTTGGGCATCGGTTGTAGTCTGGACCAAGTCCGTCCGAAGAGAGCAAGAGGAGGCTTCGTCTGCAAGTGAGTTGTCCAGTTGTCAGCTTGGCGTCGGTCCTTGTGCTCAATGTGCTCAATATGGTGGTATGGGTGGTGGAGTGCCGACGGCAGGGTGTGGTCGGTTCCTGAGGCTGGCGACGCCTGGCTTTAGCCTTTGCCCCTTGTTCGTTAGATGGCTTGGGACGGAGGCCATGGGCTAGGCCGTTGTTGGCATTCCAACCGTCGAGGCGGATCAGAGGTCAATGCGAAGGCTGAAACGATGCTGCTGGAAATGGGGCAGCAAGCCAACGGGTTTGGTGTGGGAGGAGGAGAGGGCGGAGCGGCGGGCAGAAGCGATGTGATTGGCGCGAAATAACCACGGGAGAAATGGGGGGGATGCTGTTGTGAGAAGGGAAATTGAAAGAGGGTAGCCAGGGAGTGATGAATGATGGATGGAGGGAGGGAGGGAGGAGGGGGGGTCAGGCGAGGCCAAGGAGGAAGAAGCGGGAGAAGGAGAAGGAAGCGGGTTGGGGGAGTTTTGGGCGAGCTAGAAGGCGGTTTGGTGGGCCGCCGACAGTGGCCATGGGGAGCCTGCATGTCTTGGGTGAGCACAAGAGGTGGCGCGAAAGAGATGATGGAAAAATGTAAGAATGAAAAACAACAGAAAAATACCATGGTGCGTGGGTAAAGGAAAGCCGAGAATTGATGGCATCAGCGTGGCATCACAGCAGCTCAGTGGCCACTGCAAATACAGGTGCCTGAGTACTAACCTGGAGACTCCCGCTGTGGTCAACTGCCGCTGCCGCTCCCGCCGCCGCCGCAGTCTCGTAGATGGGCTCGGACGAACGAGAAGTGACGGATGGATGGGAACTTGTTGGACAGATTGATAGGTGATTAGCAGTGGCGCAGCAGAACTTGCTCACTTATTCATTATAGCACCTACCAGCTAGGCCAGTGTTACAGGTACGTGCTGGATGGCCCGTGGCTTATCTAAAGCAGATGATCACGACCTCTTGGCCGTCTGGCCGTCTGCAGATACTGTTGACGTGTCCCGGTATTTGAATCATGAACATGCCTGGGTAGTTGTATACCCAAGTGCTTGTATCATGGCAATGCCCAGCCAGACAGTCCTCTCGGCACGGCCCATGTACATCCACTGCGGCTCCACGCCCCGTCAATAGGCTGCTCTTGGCTTTGACTGATATTCTGAAGCGCCTATGACGTGCCCTGGCCTCTTTTCTGCTAATTTATCTCGCTTGACAAGATGGGCTGGGCCGCTGGGCCAGTCTGGAACCCAATCGCCCAGATGCTGCATGGCCGAGAGATCATGCAAGTTGAGCAACACTGTGGTTGAGTGTTGATGGATTCTTCGTATTGCTTCCGTGTTTCACATCTGCCCCGATCTGTTGCTCATTCCCATTGCTCCTTATTATTCATTACCATTGGCCATTATTATCACTTTCTGCACCCCACGCCGGTGGGAGATGAGCTGTCTGGGCGTCGCAAGCCCCTCTTCCCTCGACTCCAGCGAGACAGCAGTACCTTCAGGACTTCGGGAACAAGGTACCTAGGCTACCTCGTTGACCGGAATGTACAACATGACCTCTGCCCTGGATTCACCACTACCGGCATAGTACCTGTAATCCTGTCCTCTCCCTCAGGTGCAGCGACACCTAGCCCGGCCATGTCGCAGGCCCCTGTTTGCAGCCTTTGTGCCGCTACCTTAATTGCTGAACCACTCTTGGTAGGTTCCCAGGTACCTGGAACAGGGAGCCCCCACTACGCGCATGTACCCGCTACCTCGTCATTCATGCTGCCTTCAGACAGATCAATGTATCCCATACCTCCCTCCCTCACCAGCCAACCCCGGGCTCCTCCCGTCCTGCTATCGAGGTACAAGGTACAGATTACCTATCAAATCTCCCCAAAGCGCCCTCCTCCGTCCATTCCCATTCCGCCTCCTCCGGCCGACTACTTCTTAGTTGCATCCCCTTCTTGCGCTTCTCCTACGAGTCTGCTGCACACACCACCCTATCGCAAATTTTTGTCGTCTTCACTCTGGCTCAACGAGCCCCCAATCCGTCGCGCGCATCCTCGTCTTTTCCTCAACTGCTCCCTCTCCTCCTCCCGGTCCCTCTCTAGACCGCTCCGCCCCAATTCCTCTCCCGCTGCTCGCCGCACTACCTTCGACACCTCCGCAAACGACGCTCCCCTCGAGTCTCCCATTGCCGTCGGCCGTCGATTGAACCAGGCATTCGTAAGGGGCATCCTTCACTCTGCTCAATACCAACCCTAGAAACCCAGCTGTGGACTCTGCATCGCTCGGCCCCCCGCCCCCTCCAGCATGATCTCTTAGCAGTTGCTCCCCACGCCGCGCCAACGACTTCCTGCGGCCTGGCCCGGGCCTGAGCCAGACAACACAATGGACACCCTCCGCGGCTTCCTGCTTGTTCCTCCCGATCGCAGCCAGATTCTCGGACGGGCCAGTTGGAAAGTGCGTCTCCTCTCCCTCCCGCCGCCTCACCCGCTCGGCCTTACTGACATGCGCCTCTTGTTAGACACGATACGTCCTCGTTGGTCGAAAAACGCAAGCCCACCGCGACAATGGCCTCAACGGTCACAATGGCAATATCAACCTCCCCAAAACCTTGCCCAAGTCTGTTAGCGACGAATACTTTGTATCCGTATATAAACACAAGGTGTGCTACCTCGTCTTGAGCCCCTCTTCGAGTCTTTACTCAACTCTTGTTCCAGGACGACTCGGAGCCTATTCAGCAATGGAGCACATCCCTCATCACCGACTGCCAAGTTCAAAAAGTTCCTCACCGAAAACAGACTGTTGCTCAGCCGACGCTTGTCATTACTCTGTCTGACAAGGAGCGCAAGCGTCGCTCCAGTCGAGCCGCTGGTCTTGTATCCTCAAGCAAAGACTCTGGCGTAACTGCTCTCTGGTTCCGTGCCACTCCCGAGGATAAACAACACAGCCTTGACGACTGGGCTCGTTTTATCTTGTCCAAAAAGTCCGTATCCAACTCGGAGAGTCCCGTTTCTCCCGTCTTCAGCAGCCCTTTCGCCACGCGCACCCGAGACGTTCCCGAATACTTCCCAAGACCTGGGAGCAGTGGAAACCGCCTGCAGCACAAAAGCTCCACGGCAACGTATTCGACGACAGGTCCCAGGGAACGCCCGGTAACCTTTAGTTCTCACTCGCCTAGTCTACGTTCCAAACGTAGCGACCTCTCCTCTCCATCTACCACAAACAATAATTATCCCATCCCTGGCCAACTGTATACGACTGTGCTACCAACCGATATTGGCCCCTCTGGCGAGTTCAATGGCGACTCCAGAGACGGGTGGACCTCCAGCTCAGCCCACGGTCGCTCTGCCGTCAACTCACCCACCCACATGCGCGACAGCATGAGCAGCCACGGCTTTTACGGCGAGATGCCCGAAGTGAATGCACCTCCAGCGCCGGGTGAGACCATTCTCGATCGAGCCTTCAAGCTAGGCCATGTTCCATTTGCGATTCCAGATGTCCCTGGTCAGGAGAAGCTGAGCTCCATCGCTAGATTTGACGCTTTAATGCGTGACGCTGAGCAACGACGACTGCAGAAGGAGGCCGCCGATAAGCAGAAGCGCCTTGCTCTTCAAAGCAGACTCGATGATGATGATTCTTCGGATGAGGCGCATTCCGATCGCTCTCGTGGTACGGATACTGGCGACGATGCGTACGGGCAATCTAGCAAAGCGAACTTGATCTCACCGGGGGCCCAAAGGGCCTTGGATTTCATAGCCGGCCGAAATAGCCGCGGCGCAGGCCGATCTGGCCACAGACCCTCAGCTTCTCGAAACCACCTCAGTTTCCATGCCGACAAGGCCCCAGCTGCCATTGTCACCGCTCCTCCAGCACGCCCTCACACGGCCCACGCCAAAAGCCGTCCTGGTGCACAGCGTACGCAAAGTACACCTCACCTCGCTCCTTCAACCGCTACCTACGATGTTCTGAATGTGCCTACCAAGATCCCGGAAGAGCCTCGCAAACCGGCTGCCGAGAAGCGTACCTCCGGCTCAAGCTCCAAGAGGCTAAGTCTCAACGACATTACGAAGCGATTCTCAAGCACGAGCAGTCTATTGCTCGTGCAAACTAACGCCAGTGGCGCTAGTAGCCGGCGAAGTAGCGAAGTTGATGTAAGCTCCTCCACCCCGCGAACCAACCTCTCGATTCGAGGGAGCAGCCAGGCTGCCAGAAACCGAGAAGATCAGAAGTGTGGCTGGCGAGGTAGCGTCAATGTCGTGTCATCTGAGGGTGGCTTCATGTAAACCACGTTGATCCATTGAGCCTGAGCCTGATCCTGAATACGTTACCCGAAATCTCATTGGCCAAACTTGCCTCTTTCACACTTGCTTGGCTACGAAACTTGTACGAACAGCAAAAATGATACCATTTTCTCAAAGTTGGTGTTGCTCTTGACAGGCAGCATTCCGCATTGCAGATCTTCTCTTCCCTGGTTCTTTCTCTCGTTCTATCCTCTTCACCTTCTTCTTCCCCCATTTACGACATTCACGACGCAAAGAACAACTCTTTATTTTCTACTCCACTGCAGCGACTGATTTTATTCCATCAAGACTATTGCGTTTGCGTCTGCTTTTTCTTGTTTTTGGTTCTTTGGCTCGACATCCAGCCTTTGCGCCGTGTTCCATTTCGCTATTTCGTCCCGAGTCATTTTGTCTTGCTTTCATGGCATTTCATTCTACAATGTCTCTTTTTCTTCTCTTGCAAATGTACATCTTTTTGTTTTTTACATACTGGGCAGCTTTTTGTTTCCTCTTCTTCTTTTCGATAAACAGTATACCTGGGATAGTACACCAATTGTATCGTACATGGTTGGAAGACCACTAGAATATTACTTCATGTGCCAGACGAGAAAACACTGTGGACACTTGTCAGCACCTGAGATGTATTGAGTATTGATGTATATGCTTTGTAGATTTCGGCGCCACTTGGCGAGCCTTGTGTGCGATTTTTTGACGTTTTTTCTTTTCTTTTCTTTTCAAAATCCTCTCAAAAATGGTTCATGCATCATGCCGCAGCCAGCAACCGCCGCCGTACCTAAGTGCATATGCTGCCCATCGTCTTCTTCGCCGTTACAGTAAAAAGTCGCTTCACATGAAAATGCCCCTTTGGTATTCCTCATCCTCTTTTCCTCCGCAGTGTGGCCTACACTCTTCCTGTATGCTGCCCCCCCCCCCTTTTCATCCATGTCTCGCGCAGGGCAGCTTCCCTCACGCAAGGTACTGCGCAATCGCCTGCTGCTGCTCCTCGGGCAGGCGCTCCGAGATGAACCGCTGCAGGGCGCCGGCGTGGCGCTGGTTCGCGGTGGCCATGTACTCCTTGGCCCACCGGGGCACGTCCTGGACCTCCGGGAAATCGTCGCGCGCGAGGGGCTTGCACGTGTTGAGCGGCGTGTACGACGTGCCGAAGCCAATGTCGTCGACGGACGGCTCGGCCAGGATCTCGTCGCCGCCGCCGGCCGCCACGGCGGGCGGGTTGGCCAGCAGCGACAGCAGGATGCGGCAGGTGTTGCCCCAGCCCTTGACGAACTTTTGCGCAAACACGGTCGAGTCGCAGAGCGTCTTGGTCAGGGAAATCACGGCCAGCTTGCGATCGACGGGGCGGGCCAGCTTCTCCGTCTCCGCGAGCACGAACGGCGGGTAGACCTGGGCAAACGCTTTTTCGTCCAGCTTGTCCGAGTGCTTGATGAAGAAGTCGGTTCCGTAACCAGCCTCGAGACGGGCGCTGACTAGGTGGAAGAAGCGGACAAAGCGGAGCTTCAGAGCCTGGCCGGGGTTGCCTTGCAGTTTGGTGTAGATGAGCTGCAGAATAGTGCCAAAGTACTGGTCGAGGATCGCGCTGAGATGATGTTAGTATAGTGACCGGGTACAATGACGTGGACTCCACTCACGGCTCAAACGCCTTGACAGAGGCGTCTAAGATATCAAAGGCATTTAGCTCAAATTTCTTGCTGCTAAGAAGATTTTGAAAGATGCCAAGGAGCGGCTCCAGCTGCTTGTTTGCCGCGATATCGGCGGAAGCTTTGGGGATAACAGCAGACAAGAGCCTGGTGCAGGCGGGAATATTGCCTCGGGTCTCCCACAGAGGAGCCGCCAGCAGTGGCTGCAGGAGGCCTTTGTAGTTGTCCGAAATGGTCTCGGGGGGGCTCGATTCGAGAAGCTGGGCAAGAATCTGGAAAACGTAGGGCATGAATTCAGTCACGTCCTCGGCGAGAATTTCATGGAAGGGGCCCCAAAGCTTGGCGTTTAGAGCGGGAGCATTCGTCGCGGCGCAGTATCGAACCAGGGCACCCATGGCCTCAAAGTGGTAATAGTAGAAGCGGGGGTTGCTAGGGTTTTGCTTCATAATGTTTGTAATGGCGACGAGGTGAGCCAGGGCGTTGTCCAGAACCGCCGCCGCGCCATCCTTGATCACGATGAGAATACGCATAACACAGCGCATCAGGAACTCGTTTTCCTGAAGCTTGGCTGGACTAGGGTCCTTCTCGATAAGTGTGAAGAGGTGATCTAGCAGGTCCTTGGAAAGGGGTTCGATGTCTTCCCGGTTGAAAGTATGATTGCCGTTGTCGTCGGTCAAGAAAAGTACACGCTCGACAGCAATAGCGGCGTACGTGTAGACGACATAATTGGAGGAGTTAAGATTCCGTACCAGAGGTCCAATAGCTTGTTTCCACTGCTCTTTGTTGAGCTGGCTTCGGAACGTGTAAAGAAACTTGATAGCGTCTACCTTGGGGATCGGCTCCGAGTCGTCAGATGCGACAAGATCTGCGGCAACGTGTTGCTCAAAAAATTGAACGATGTTAACCAGAGGGTTTACCGTCTTGACACCCTGCGCAGTGGTAACGGCTCCCTTGGCGGCAATAGACAGGAACAGGTAAATGGCGGTATCCTTTGCCTTCCAGTCCGTTTTTCCAAGATTCAGATAGTGATTTATGTATTTGGAAACTGCCGTCGTCACGAGGCTCTCAAATTTCTCTTGTAGCTTGCGGAGAAAATCGGTGGCGGAGCGTCTACGTGAGTCGTTATCGGAGCCCTCCAAGTCGCGACGAATATACTCAATCGGTTCATCTTCAAAGAGCTCAACGTCCGATTCGCGAAGAGCAACATTCGGTAGAATGACATTTTCGACAATTTGTGTAATGACACTCTCACTGTTGAATAAGCCGGAGTATTGTGCAGTAGCAGTGACGGCCGTGAGGAAGTGCAGCGCTTTGCTGACAATAATGTCGTACTTGGTCTCCGTGCCAGTAGCTGAAAGCAGATTCCAAGCACTGGTGATGAATGGTTGGCAGTATTGAGAGAAGGCATCGTCATATTTGAAGGTGTAGAGAACAAGAATCTCGCAGATGTTGGCCTTGACCGTGTCGGCGATGCTGACTTCGGAGTCGTCGTCGGTGTCTAGTAGCGGGTTTGTGTAGGTGAGGTACTTGTGGAGAAGTTCGGCGACGCTGGAAAGGTTGTCTTCGAAAATGGGAGGGAGATCGTGACTTGACAGGTCGTACATGATTTTGATCTGAAGATCGAGGGTTTCGAACCAGCCGCGGAGGGCCTGCTTGTCGTTGGCATGTTCTTGAATCTTGTTGTCTGTGGCCTGTATTTGCTCTTGTTAGTCTCTCTGATAAACGGAACGGGCAGCATGGCGATTCGGGCTACGCACGACAAGAAGCTGAAAAAGAGGCTGGCCAAAAGTTTGCAGGACATGGTTGATTTCAATGTACAGCTCATCGGTCTTGGACAGCGGGCGCCATCGATTAAAGATGGAGTGGGCAACCTCGAGAACGCCGACATTGACCTTGGGGTCGGTGGCAGAAAATCGGCTGACGAGATCCTGGATAGGAGTGGTTAGTTGGCTGTCATCAGCAGGGGCAAAACAGGGACTACCTGTGTGAGGGTGTCCCACCGCCTCCAAAAGTCGGAGTCGGCGATGACGCTGATGGCTTCGCCAAGCTGTGCCTGGACATTAGGAGGGCAAGCAATCATGAGACCAACGAGGCGCTCTTTTATGGTATGGACTTCGGATGCCGAGATTTTGTAGTTTCCTTCCTCGTCCTAGGGCGTGTCAGTTTGGCGCGTCGTATCGGGGTGGTTGCGGGGAGTGGGAGGCGGTGCGCGCAGGACAGCCGACGTACGACATAGCTTGTGCGGATAAAGTTCTTGAAGGCGAGGGCAGCGGCGAGCCTTGTGTTGGAAGGAACAGAGGCGTTGCTGACGATGGTCAGGAGAGCGAGCGAGTATTGGGGCTTTGACGCCTCGTTCTTCAAGGCCGATTCGGCTGGAGACGTTTGTTTGTTAGCTGGGAGAGCAGAGACGCGGCGCGGGAAGGGAGCTGGAGGGCTGGGCACCTTTTCTGTGCTGGGAGGGATCGAGGGTAGCATTGAGCAGCTGGGCAATCTGATCCATGTCGGCCGCCATTTTGAGCGAGGTTGCGGGTGGGCGTGGGTGAAGATGCTGGAGGAAGAAGCCTGGATGGGTGATGTTGTGGACTTTTCGTGGTTGCGGGACAACGCAGGTGGCACGAGTGGGGGGGGGGGG
>LUFD01002895.1:18936-45601 GCA_003025255.1 Cordyceps pruinosa | reverse complement strand
AGCCGCTCGGCCCGCGCGGCGACGCCGCCAACCAGGCCATAGAGCGGCTCGGCGGCGGCGGGCCCGGCGGGCAGTCGGCGGTCCGGGGCTTCTTCATCGGCATCGCGTTCGGCGTGCTGCTGGCGCTGCTGTGCTGCTGCTGGTGGCCGTGCCTGCACATGCGGCGGGCGCGGCGGCGGGCGGCCGCGCGGCGCCCCGTGCAGCGCGTGGGGAGCGGGGAGCGGCCGCGGAGCGCGCAGGAGGGGGTGACGGCGGCGGCGGCGGTGGATGGGACGGGGGATGCGCAGGGAGAGACGCGGACGGAGACGATACGGCCTGAGGGAACCGCGGCCGCGGCGACGGCGGCGGGAAGGGCGGCGGATACGTGAGGGGGGGGACGGACGGGTTGTGGCTTATGGTATGGCGTTGCGGACTTTGCACAGGGTTGATTTCACGAGTATATGAATACATAGCGTACACGGAGCGGCAATACGACTTTACTTGCACACGAATTGCGGTCGGAGAGGATGTTGCGTGCTATTGGTACCCTGCAGAGGCAGCTGGCCCTTCGCTCGCCACGGCCCAATCGGAACGGTCCGCTTCCTTTGCCAAAGAGCATGGGCATCGGGGCCTGCATTAGCTCTGAAGCTGCAGTTGTTCAGTTGCTCCATGGCATCTTGAGCCATCATGAGGCACAGGCACATGGCATTCCTAGTGGTGCTGGGGACCGTGCCATCGACGTAGATGAGGGTTTCGTGGCCCTTGGCGTACAATCGGGTTTCTCTGAACATTTGCTATGAAAGTACACCAATCTGAGCTATCCTTACGCTATGCCCCGCGACGCCCTAAAGCCGAAGTCACCAACAACCGGCGCTCGGGTTGCGACGGGACATGGTGGAGCTGAGGCTCAGCTTTTTGTCACCCGCTATAACGGCGCGGCGCCTTGCCCTCACTAGTTTCCCCCAACAGATCGGCCGACCTAGTTGGTCCCTTGATTGCCCGTTGATCATGGCCATTCCTCACACTGCATACCTCGACACTTTTTTCCTGACCTTTTCTCACTCTCTACCGTCGTCTATTTCTTCGCAAACGAGGTAGACTGCGCGCGTCCTTGCTACGATTACCCCGCGTGCCACAGTCTCATCACCCCACCATCCCTTCCGTCGCCGCAGCCTCCCTCGGAAATCAAACATCCTCACTTCCGTCATCGCCAAACGCGCGCCCACGACATTCCCCCCAACACCCTCCGCCAGCCATCATGGGCCAATCCGTCCCGCAGGGCTCGCCCGCGCTCGCAGAGAAACTATGGACGCACCCCGACCCCTCGTCCACGCCCATGTGGAAGTTCATCCAGCGCGTCAACGCCCGCCGCGGCCTCGCCCTCGCCGGGTACCCCGACCTCTACCAGTGGTCCGTCGACCACATGGCCGACTTTTGGCGCGACGCCTGGGACTTTGTCGGCATCGTCGCCTCGCAGCAAGCTGACCAGGCAGGTCTCCCCGCTCCTGCACCACGGCCTCTGCCGGTATGCTAACACCCGAGCCAGGTCCTCCCCGACGACGCCCTCATGTATCCCCGCCCCGACTTCTTCGGCGCCGCGCGCCTCAACTTTGCCGAGAACCTGCTCTTCCCGCCCACCGCGACGCCGCTCGACGCCGCCGCCACCGCCGTAATCACCGCCACCGAGCGGCCTGGCGACCTGCACTCCACGTCGTGGGCGGAGCTGCGCGAGGCCGTCCGCCGGTGCGCCGCCGGCCTGCGCGCCGCCGGCCTGCGGCCCCACGACGTCGTCGCCGGCTACGTCTCCAACCACGTCGAGGCCCTCGTCGCCATGCTGGCCGCCGCCTCGCTCGGCGCCGTCTGGACCGGCATCAGCCCGGACAACGGCGTCTCCGCCGTGCTCGACCGCCTGCGCCAGATCGCGCCCAGGGTGCTCTTCGCCGACAACGGCACCGTGTACAACGGCAAGGCGTGGCCCGCCACCGCCAAGACGGCCGATATTGTCGCCGCCCTCCAAAAGGAGGGCCTCGAGACGGTCGTCGTCGTCGGAAACGTCGAGGGCGAGCTGGGCCTCGACGCGCTGGCCGCGCACGGCGTCCGCGCCGTAGACTACCCCGCCTTCCTCGACGCCGCGCCCGCCGCCGCCGCGCTCGACTTCGCGCAGCTGCCCGCGTCGCACCCGCTCTACGTGCTCTACTCGAGCGGCACCACCGGCCTGCCCAAGGCCATCGTGCACACGGCGCTCGGCACCCTCCTGCAGCACAAGAAGGAGCACGTCCTGCACTGCTCGCTGACGCCGGCCTCGCGCATGCTCTACTACACCACCACGTCGTGGATGATGTGGCACTGGAGCGTCGGGGCCCTGGCCGCCGGCGCCACCCTCGTCCTCTACTCGGGCTCGCCTTTCCGCCCCCACGCCCACCTCTCCCTCCCCCGACTCCTCTCCGACCTCCGCGTCACGCACTTCGGCACCTCGGCCGCCTACCTCACCGCCCTCGAGGCCGCCAACGTGCGCCCCGTCGACGACGCCGCCCTCGACCTGTCGCGCCTCGAGGCCATCTACTCGACCGCGTCGCCGCTGCCGCCCTCCACCTTCAAGTTCATCTACGAGGCCTTCCCCAGCACGGTCAACCTGGCCTCCATCACCGGCGGCACCGACATCATCTCGCTCTTCGGCGCGCCGTGCCCGCTGCTGCCCGTGCGCGTCGGCGAGATCCAGTGCGCCGGCCTCGGCATGGCCATCCGCGTCGTCGACTCGGCCACCGGCGCCGACGTCGCCCCCGGCGAGCCCGGCGACCTCGTGTGCGTGCGGCCGTTCCCGTGCCAGCCGCTCACCTTCTTCGGCCCCGGCGGCGAGGCCAAGTACCGGGCCGCGTACTTTGAGCGTTTCGCCGACGTGTGCGGCGCGCGCGGCGCCGTCTGGCACCACGGCGACTTCGTCCGCATGCCGGACCCGGCCACCGGCGCGCTGCTGATGCTCGGCCGCTCGGACGGCGTCCTGAAGCCCGCGGGCGTGCGCTTCGGCTCCGCCGAGATCTACAACATCCTCACGCGCTTCTTCGCCGCCGACGTCGAGGACTCCGTGTGCGTGGGCCGCCGCCGCGAGACGGACGCCGACGAGACCGTGTGCCTCTTCGTCGTGCCCGCCGAGGGCGCCGCGTTCACCGACGACCTGCAGGCCCGCATCAAGAGCAAGATCCGCGCGGAGCTCAGCCCCCGCCACGTGCCCGGCGTGGTGGCCGCGGCCGGCGGCGGCATCCCCAAGACGGGCAACGGAAAGAAGTAAGTGGCCTACACGCCGGCTTCACGGAAGCTGAGGTGCTAATCGCTGTGTTTTTAGGATCGAGGTCGCCGTCAAGCAAATCCTGTCGGGTATGAACATCAAGACCAACGCGTCCGTGGCCAACCCGGAGTCGCTGGAATGGTTCCGCGAATGGGCGAAGACGAACTGAGGCGTGTGTGACATCTCTACACGTTGATGGACGAAGGAGGAGGATTTTAGAAGACTTAGACAGAAAAGGGGTAGGATGGGAATATAGAAATACAGGGTGGTGGATAGGGCAAGGGAAAATGAAGAGCTATGATAATGACAACACAGCGCGGTGAAAAAATATATAGAGCAAGTACACAGCTGGAGAAGGAGCACATTCAATCAAAGCAATTTGAACATATACACGGAATCTACGACTAAGTCTTGCAGATAATGAAGGCAGGATATTTTCTCTGTTGGCATCATTGGCAGTGAGAGCACCTCGTAGGATGTAGTAAGGAAGTGGCCTATTGAGAATGACATTCTTCAGCTGGGGCGTTGCATTGCCGAGGCGGGTGCCATGCCTTTCGGTTTGGGCAGACTCCATGACGGTCGCCCCAAGAATGAACCGTCGACAGAGGAAGTCTTAAACACTTGGTGATATTAATTAGCCAGTGCGCGTGCCTTGCGATACCGGACACCCTGTGGTATACTGAACGAATTGTCGCTGTCGTTCTGTACTGCTATTGGGCGTCCTATTCGCGGGGACCCTTGCTGTAGCCCGCGTACATGCAGAGGGATGCAGTGATAACTGAGTCGGGGTGGGAACCTCGCTGGATGGCACGTGTATCGCCACAATGACTGGTAGAAAAGGTCCTCAGTAATAGACTCGTGTTGCATGGCAGACGGCTTCTTGGGGAGTTGGATATTTGGGCAGAGAATTACCGTTGCACTTTCAGAGGATAAAGATAGATGACGACAGCTTGACACAGATGGAGATAAATCGAAGAGGATACTGAAACAGCTCTACAATGCGCCAGTTGAAGAGAGCCATGTAGAGCCAGACGCAGAGGAACATCAGCAGCCACGCGACGGGCCGGCTGCATCGGCGAGTGAGCGGACGCAGGAGGCGTCCTACCGGCATCACGTCGTTGGGCCTGGCCTCTGCAGCAACGAGCCATGGAATCAGGAGCACCATGACGAGGGCGAGGGCGCGCAGGCGGGATATTCCGGGTGTGGATCGTGCGTGGGAAACATGCGGAAGGGCGTCGCGGTGTCGACGTTGAGCATCCAGAGGCAGAACGTCTCGAGGCGCGCACAGGGAAGCAGGATCACGCGGATGACGTTGCAGGCCAGCAGGAATTTGTCCTCGAACTCCGACTGCATTCTCGACGGATGGCGCCCAAGGTCGCGGTGGGAAGGAGGCGGTATGGCACGTACACTCAAGGTCGAGTTGGTAGTAGGCACGTCATCTGGGCACCGCGGCTCTATATAGCAAGGGCCACGAAGCAGGAAAGGTTAAAGAATAGGGCACGATGGCTAGCAACTAGGTTTACGAAGAAGAAGACTACTAGGCACGTGGTAGGCAGAAGGAGGTACTAGAGATACTTGGGGCGGCGATGCCCTCTGGATAGGGTAAGCCGTCTTTGTTGTAGGAGGGAGAGTAGACAAGAAGGAAAACATCGCTTCTGATCTACTTTGAGGAAATTTTCTTGTATGCCGTGTGGCAGGAGTTTATGGACTCCAAACATCCATTTGCAACAGCGCCAGTACGTGCGACTGCGACGCAGCGCGCGTAGTACTTGCGCGATGGCGCTTGATCATGAAGAGTTGACCCGCGCCCGCGATCACGTAACGAAGGGAGAGGGACTAAACGAGGCGGAATTGGCATCAGGGGAGAGAGACCTAGCGGGGGGGCCAAGCAGTTCCTGGATCTGCGCGCATGGACAGCCACCGTCGATCAGGCACGGCAAGCAGTTGTGCCCCCTCACAGGCCTAGGTGCGTATATGTTCCCAGGGAAGCCTATCACGATGGGATCATGACGGGCTTTTCTTACAAAGCATGTTGCCAAGATCAAACAAGCGAGTTGCCTCAAATCCCGAATCTCCACCCGGATGCGCTGAGTGAGACACGAGTGGCTATCCGCAGCGATCCAGCAGAAACAGCGCTTTTATTAATAACGGGTTGTCAGGTATTATTAGTGCCGTGCAGGGACTGCCGTGGCCCGCGGTGCGGTCGGCTTGAACACATGTCTCAGTTTGAGCCCCTGAGAGCGTTGGGCATGCGAGGGTGTCTGTCGTTTCATTGACTCCGGAGGCCATCAATTCTCGAGGCGCGCATTGCCGAATTTCACGTCAGAGGGAGCCAAGACAATGCCTGTCGCGCGCGGGCAACGGCAACTCTGTGCTGGCGACTCGGGGGCGATGGCCCAATTCAGCAAGGCAAGGGAGTTTTGGTAGGGTATTCGGGCGACTACTGAGCTTCTCGAAGAATTTCAATGGATCGCCTCTCCACGGCGAATGCAACGTGAGGAGGCGGACGCGGTGATGTAGCGAGATACGGAGAAGCAGGCCCCCTTGCGTTTCGTTGGCGTGTTTATGCGTGGGTGTAGGGACTCCCGGGGGGCTTGGGGGTTATGTATGTCGTCCAAACCGGGTCGCTATGGTTCAGAGACATTCGTCGTCCTGTTCACGAGTGCGTTGGCATTGGTTCTTCTAGGTGTCGGGCACCGGCATCGAGGTTTCGAATGCCGCCCATGAGCAAAACAGGACCGGCGAGAATCTGGAGACTCGAAGCGGACATGGATAGTGAGCGGGTCGACGTGCATATCGAGAAATTGCTCTTCTGTTGGGCGTAATTTTACACTTGCATGGAGGCGCGCAGGGATCGTCGTGTCCAGTGCTGCCGGGCGCCATCTTGGAGCCACAGGACAGGACAAAAAAAAGGAAAGAGAAAGGGCAAGATGGCTTGTTGCGTTGCGGCACGATGCAGGAAGACACTGCCGTCTGACCCAGGACGGGGAAACGCCAGCCGATGGACAGTGGCCGGCGGTGTTGATGGACATGATGTGGTTTCTCGCTTGCTGCTGCTGGGGCTGTGGCACCATCCCATCTGACAGACAGGTGGCTTGCGGCAGGGAGAGGGCTGACGGGGCTGTGCGTTGTCTGTGGCCATCGGTAAGAATCCGTACTGGACAATGATGCGTGGTGAAGGGTGAAGTGTAGAAGAAGGGGCGCGATAGGCTCGCGGTTCCATTTGGGCGTTGTGGTGGTTCATGTCGAATAGGCTCATGGCCATTCGGGCTGGAGCACAAGGATTCATGACTACTACTAGGTACATGCTACTAGGCAGGTATTATCAGGCTTGTCGATAGAAGGCCGTTGTGGACGATGGAGATGGGGAGATGAGATGGAGAGAAGCAGACATTGGGACCCGCCGGTGCATCTGAAGGAGTTTGCGCTCTCAATATATTGGGTTAATAGCTTTAACGTTGTGTTATTATCAATACAGCTGTAATAGGAATAGTACATCGTAGATGGTATTGGCGGCGTCTAGTCATGGCTCGTGGCTGTCGGGTTCAGGACCAACACCACCAACAAGCTCGATCCCGAGGGATTGCAGTCATTTGGGTAGTCTGTAGCGACGTAGTCTCTCCATCTTGAAGGCAATGGTAGGAAGGTAGATACAGGAGCTTCCACTGGATTGAGGCTTCTCTACGATGACATGTTCTTGGTGTCTAGTATGCACGTTGCGAAGGTAGCTGCGACAGGTAGCTGCGACAGAGGATGTACTCTATGATGGATGAACCGAGTTTATGATTCTGTCCATGATGATTGTCTCGTGGAAGGGGAGCTATCACACTGCAACACTCAACACTCACTGCAACACTCAACACTCACTGCAACACTCCAACACTCACCGTGGTCATTATGAGGCACCAAGTACCTGGATTTTAGGGGTTGACCAGCCTCCAGCTGCGGCTGGCACCCGCGGTGGCTACAGGTACCTTCGTACCTTTAGGTTAGTACCTGTACTAGGTCCCTCTAGAGGAAGTGGTAGCTCACAGGCAACCACCTTCCCATCGAGGCTGGCGGTACCTGCGAATGGGTGTGATGGGCTGCCGTGGACAAGTAGCTCCTCTGATCCCCCAAGTGCTACCCTAGCAGCCTAGCACCGTCTTAGCTCAAGGCACCACTCTACCACTCATCCAGGCTAGGCTAAGCTCAAGCAGCCCGCAAAATCAAAATCATCTCCTGAGTCCTTAGTCCTGAGCTGTGCTCCAGCAACAACAGGCCCCCTCCCCCTCCCCAGCCAGCTCCCCCCAGCTCCAGCAAACACCATTTCCTCTCCCATCCGTTCCCCATTCCACCATCCACCACCATCCACCACCAATCACACCAATCACCTCCTCCATTCCAATCCCATCCAGCTGTGCTTCCATCCCGGCCTAGCCTCGTCTCGCCTCGCCAGCCCAGCCTCTCCCTCCTCCGTCCTCGATCGTCCATCCTCGCCGCCTCCTCCCTGCCCGCCGCCGCTTGCCGCACCCCGTCGCCATCGCCATCGCCATCGCCTGCGCCGCCCAGTCCAGTCTCTCCTCGCCCGCTCGCTGGCCGCCTGCTTGCTTCCTCTTCACTTCATCCAAACCCATCGACTCCCTCGACTCCCATTGATCACGACCAACGCCCCTCTGCTCCCCGTCTCCCCGTCTCCCCCCCGACCCCCGACCACACCAGCAACAACAAGACCCCCATTTTGCCGCCTCAAGTCGTTGGCCAACTCTCCTTTACCCTCTGCTGCTGCTTCTTCTTTTTTCCTCTCCTCCTCCCTCCCCTCCCTTCGCCACTCTCGCTCTGCTCAGACCCCTCGCCCGTCAGCTCCGCGCCCGCCCGCCCCGTCGCCATGAACTCTCAGGGCCAAAACGATGTTTCGCCCGAGGCAATGCAGGCGCGCATCCAACAGGCCCGTCGCGAGGCCGAGAACCTCAAGGACCGCATCAAGAGAAAGAAGGATGAATTGGCCGACACCACCCGTACGTTGTCCTCAAATTCCATCCCTCAATCGCACCCGTCGCATCCTCCACCTACTCCTATCCTACCTAACCTAGCCGCCGTTGCCATATCCCCCAACCGCCGCACCGCCCGCTCCCTCCTCATCACATCGCCAATCCTGCCTCCTCCATCCTCCATATCCCGCATCCTCCACTCCCCTCCATCCCGTCGCCCATCGCTGACTCCTCCTCGCCATGCACAGTCCGCGCCGTTGCCCAGCAGGCCCACGAGCCCATCCCCAAGAACCAGCTCATGAAGGCCAAGCGAACCCTCAAGGGCCATCTCGCCAAAATCTACGCCATGCATTGGTCTACCGACCGCAGACACCTCGTCTCCGCCTCACAAGACGGCAAACTCATCATCTGGGATGCCTACACCACCAACAAGGTCCACGCCATCCCGCTCCGCTCCTCCTGGGTCATGACCTGCGCCTACGCCCCCTCGGGCAACTTTGTCGCCTGCGGTGGTCTCGACAACATTTGCTCCATATACAACCTCAATCAGCAGCGCGACGGCCCTACCCGTGTCGCCCGTGAGTTGTCCGGCCACGCCGGCTACCTTTCCTGCTGTCGCTTCATCAACGACCGCAGCATCCTCACCTCCTCGGGCGACATGACCTGCATCAAGTGGGACATTGAGACCGGCCAGCGCATTACCGAGTTTGCCGACCACCTCGGCGACGTCATGAGCATCAGCCTCAACCCCACAAACCAAAACACCTTCATCTCCGGTGCCTGCGATGCTTTTGCCAAGCTCTGGGACATTCGCGCCGGCAAGGCAGTCCAGACCTTTGCCGGCCATGAGTCCGACATCAACGCCATTCAGTTCTTCCCCGACGGCCACTCCTTCGTCACCGGTTCCGACGACGCCACCTGCCGACTCTTTGATATCCGCGCCGACCGCGAGCTCAACGTCTACGGCGTACGTCCCCAATCCCCCACCAAGTCTCGAACCTCGCCAACCTCCCCGCTAACCTTGGCACAGTCCGAATCAATCCTCTGCGGTATTACTTCGGTTGCCACCTCGGTCTCTGGCCGTTTATTGTTTGCTGGCTACGATGACTACGAATGCAAGGTATGCACCTTCGATCCCGCCAATCACACATCTCCAAGATACTAACTCTTGCAGGTTTGGGACGTTACGCGAGGTGAAAAGGTTGGCTCTTTGGTTGGCCATGAGAACCGCGTCAGCTGTCTGGGCGTCAGCAACGACGGTGTCAGCCTGTGCACAGGTTCATGGGATTCTCTGGTACGTCGCACCAAACCGCACCTTTCGCACCACACAGCACTGACACGCTCGCAGCTCAAAATTTGGGCCTACTAAATCTAGCCGACATGGAGAGAGTCTCTATTCCGAATACCGTGACAATCCGGCGTACGCAGCCGCGCAACGGTGATGCGTGAGCCACTCGACAACTTACACTGACTAGTTGCACTGCAAACAATGCGACACGAATGGACGGTATGCGGAAGCGAGAGGGCAAGACGATGCTTGCTGGCGTACACTGCACGATGTGACGACACGTACATTATATATCTACTGGGACCGAATAATGAGGCATATCAGCGCTCCCCAACTCCTGAGCAATAGCCGGCCACGCTCGGCACATCCGGTTCCCAAGTGCAGAAGCAGACGGGTGCGATGCATACCTCATCAACCGCGGGAATTTTCTTCGTTTTCTTTTTTACTGTGTCTGGTCTTTCTTTATCCTGTTTTTGCTGCCGTCGCTTTGCTGACCCTTGACCCCGTCTCGTTTTCCTCGTCACCTTGACGCGGCTGAGCTTGTTCTCGATTACAAAAAACAACTCTTCTCTGCGCTATATACTTGGCGCTTCCACATCCGGTCTTGCTTCACCCGCTGCAGCACCTTCATCCCACACCTCCACACGCGCCACCCTTTGTTTCCTTCCACGTCCCCCTATCCGCTGCTCGGGAGGACCGTCTGAGCGATGTGTACTACTTGTTTTTCCATGTTGTTGTTTTTTTCTTGTCAGTAAAGCCCTTTGTCCTTGTGTTCTCTGTTTTTTTTTTTCTGCCCATCTTCTCCTTTCTGTCTGTGATCAATGGCGGGGCCTCACTCGATGGAAGTCGGCAGGAAAACCAATTGGGACTTGGCCCGAGAGGAATAGTGTTCGAAGAGCAGGGTGACCAAAAAATGAGTCTATATGTTGTGTGAATGCAAGGGTACTCCTCTCTCGTTTTTTATTGGTGTCGGAGACGGATAATGATATTCGCAATCTGTCTGTTTTCGAGGGGTTTGCCGCCTCCATTTTTTTATCTGTTTATTTTTGTCTCCGATTTTTGGAAGAGAGAGGAAGGCGGAGGAGGGGAAGATGCCAGCTATACCAGGAGTCAAAGCCAGTCAGGGAGATAATACACTGGAGTTATCAACATCCTGCCGGAGTGATTGTGTGTGATGCTAGAATCCCCCTGCTGTGACCACCCGTGTTGTTGAGAATCATTGTGAGCGGGAGTATGCATGAAGAGAAAACGATGAAACACAGTTTCTCCCCGACCGATACGCGGAGGTTGCTACAATACGGGTGGGAGTCACCGCTGTGCTACCCACACTGGTAGTGACGGCGACGTACAGACTGCTGTCACTGGCGAGTAGGACAATACAGAGCCATCGTGTGCTGCCTCACGTACACCCCGCCCCCGTCCCCGACAGAGGGCAACGAACGCCACCCGAAAACAAAATTGCCGCTGACGATGGCGCCCTCTCCCGGCGCACGCCTAAGGCCCCGGACGGCGCTCCGCACCAGGCCGCCTACGAGCACGGTGGCGAGGAGGACGTGCCTGCAAGACGAACTGTACGGGGGAGGTCGTATTACGCTGTAGGATGCTAGAATTCAAGCGCCGCCTGGTGTGGTGGACTGTATTGGAGGGGGAGGTTGTCAAGTTGCCGTTCCTGCGGCGTTACTTGCCGGCGAGCACCACTACATATTACGGTAGGATGCTTTGTTTCTATCTGATTGACACCAGGATAACATCTTTGTCGATGGGTAATGGAACGTCAAAGGTATCGTCGAGATCGAGTGCACACACGGTCTCCTTGAGCGGGTGAAAATCCCTTCGCATTCGCTCATATCTCAAGCTGTTGACGGATTCTCAAAGTATAAGGTATGTGCCTCCCCAGGACTACCAAGCAGCCTTGGCACCCTGTCTGGCTGTGTGTGCTGATGAAGAAGGCAAGCGGGATGGATAGATAGGCGGACTGAGCTACGGTGCAAACATGGCCTAGGGCCTCTGGCTGTGGTGCTGGCTGTGGCTTTTGGTTCTTCAAGGCCCTGTCTACCCCAAGAGGCATGTACAACATGCCCAGCAGACACATTCAGCCCAGGTGTAATAACCGCCACCCTGGAATGGCTATCTTTGACGATGTCTTTCCTCTGGAGTTGCGTATGGTGTAGAGCGTCGGGCCTCCTCGATAGGAAGCTGACAGAACACAGGAACTGGGAAAGGTGCACTGTGCTGAAAATGACAGAAGTGAGACATAGCTGAACTGATGTACTTGACCCGTTGGCTCGCTTTCCAAAGAAAGAAGCCGACGGGGCGTTGAATATAGTAGCGCTCTCAGCGGAAGATGTTCCTTCATTACGAATTGCATACCACCTGCGTTAGGGCATCGTGTCGTCTTTGTGCTTTCGTGCTAGCATGAGGCTAGCCTTGGCGCGGCAAATTGCAGCTCTCCAGCATCGCTGGTAGCGGTCGTGACAGTGCGTCTCTTGAACTAGCGGTCTGTGAAGCAGAGCTCTATTGATGACAGTTGGCTGGACAGGTCGCTTCATGGTGGTGCACGCAGAAACCCCGGGATGAGATAGAAGATAGCTGTAGGCACCGGTGGAGAAACTCAAAGATACACGAGAAAGGGTACGGTATCAGTTCAGTGACAATGTGTAGCAACTGTCCGAAGATTGGATTGGGAGATGCGATAGCCTTCTCTTGGTGTATCAGATCACCGATGCAGTTTTCACTGTCATATGCCTTTATCAAGAGACACCCCAGGGGTGGTGGCATGGAAGCCAAGCAAGGTCTTGAAACGCCCGCGCCAGGAGCGAGCGCCAATGGGTGGCGAGTCTAGCGGCCCAATTTCTGATTCGGCAGAAGCCCTTTTGGCTTGCTAAATTATCTTGTAGATCTCCCCTCGCGAGTGGTTGAGTGGCCAGTGATTCGGTGGCTATCTGGTAATGTGGCTGCTAGAATGAACGACAGATACCAAGCTGAGACGTTGTTTCACGCCTAGAACCACAACCGTGTCGTGTGGACGATGGCAATACAGAAGGTCATCCCCCTTTTCAGGCATGTGCCTGCGCAGGCGCCCTGAGAGCTCAGTTACAGGCCGGTAGCGGTGAGTGCGACCATGGCGGCAGATGTGTGACCCCTGGAAGGCGACCATGAGCCGCCCTATGGCCGACAATGCGTGCATGGTTGAGGCGCAGTCGGCTGCATCCGCGAGGCCCCGGGTGGATGATCGTAATTTGTGAGCCACGTTGTTTAGACCGGGTGCTGGGTCTGTCTTGGGTTTTGCGATACAAAGTACGGAGAGTGAGCCATCAGACCGGGCGTATTCTGAACCAGTGCAGAGAGACGGGTTAGAGTGTCACGGGGTCTCCCTCCGTCGTTGTCTTGTTTGCTTGATGCGATAGAGCTAGGTAGCTAGGTGCGTCAGCGACCCTGGCCAACGGCCAAGGCGAGACATGTGCGCATGGCCAACGCGTGACATGCTACGGGCGAACTATGATTCATCAGTCTGCGTGCAGAAGCCACGCGAAAAGGGACAACATGACGTGCATTGACGTGCGATTGGCAGGTAGAGGACGCGAGGGTCTCAGGCCGACGATGGCGATGGTGTTTTTTTACCGAGGTAGCACTCGCCAAGTCAAAGACATCCCTGCAGAAGCATGGCTGAGCCAGGATGGCCGCTGACGTGTAGCTCTTTGTTTAGATGAATTGCCCAAGCTCACAGCAGCGGAGAGGGAGGAATCCGGTGCGACCGAGGCCGGGGCGACCGATCGACTTCTAGAAGAACGGGAAGGCGTGCGGCAACGTGTCAGTGGGCATGGGCATGGAGACGCAGAGTGCTACCATGTGCATGGGGTTTCGGGAATGGAGGACGACGTTGTCATTAGATCCAGGGGCTTCTGATTCGTGCTGGCTTGGCCAGATTATGCTCGTGGTACGGACGATGAATTGGGCTGTTTTATATTGACAAGTGCTGTTTGCAGGCTGCTGATGGGTTGAGTCGTCATGTAAATGTCAGCATTGTGGCGGCGGGCGCGAGAGAGAGGGGCCGTGGCGCTGCGGCGCTGTGGATGCTGATGAACCCCTGGAGCCTCTCGTGGCTGGAATACGGGCGCCCTACCAGAGGGTACAGATTACCTGGCAGCAGCTGCCGTCTCTGCTCCAGCCTCTGTGGCTCAGTCCGCCACACGAGGCGCCGGATAAACCGTTGCGCCTCGTACCTCGAGTTGCATCCGTCTCGACAACCACAAACAGCCTCCAGCAAACGAACGACTACAAACAAAGGCCAGCACAATGGCTCTCGGTCGTCTTTCTTGACCTCCTCGGCTACCACAGCTTGGCCTAATTTCTCGCCTCTCGCCTCCCGTCTCTCTCCTTCATCTTCATCCTGCCACCGCGCCCCCCCTCCTCTCTCGTGTGCTTCGGCACAGTAAGACGCCGGCACCCCCAAGCCACACCCCTCCCCCTCGTCTGCACTGCCGCTCCACCCCTCCGTCCTCAACGCAGCTCCGTGCCCTGCCTCGACTTCAATCTGCGCCGGCACGCCGACTCGCGACTCTTTTCCCCTGCTCGGCTCCTACTGTCAACACCCACTCGCATCGCCTGTCGCTCACCCCGTTCTACTCTCCTCCCTATTCTAGGCTCTAGTAGCTGTTTTCGACATAGCACACGTACCGCAGGAGCCCAAAGAGCAGGCCCCCTCCAGCTGCTCCCCGTCCGTTCTGCTTAACAGGATCTACCAGTCCTTGCCTCTGTGTCAGCTCGGTATAACCACACACCCCGCCGGGCAAATACTTGATATATCTGCCCTTCCCGGCTTTCGCGGGCTCTCTGCCTGGAGAGTCCACTATTCTGCCCTCCACATATGGCTTCAAACACGGCTGCTCAAGACGAGTTTAACCAGCTGGTGTCCAATAACACTGCCCAAGCCACGACACATCCCGAAGACAAGCACGACAGCGAACAATCCGATCAGGACCCCGGCGAAGAGGAGACATACCGCAACGCCCAGATCGACGCCGCCATGCGCATGCCTACCGCTTCCTCGGAGCTCAAGCTCCCTCCCGCCTCCTTTGACAGTGGCCGCTTCACTGGTGTCAAGGGAGTCATTGCCGATGCTCGCAGCTACGAAACAGCACGCAAGACGAAATGGGTCGATCGTGCCCGCAGCGCCCGCCGTAGCATTCTCGGCTTTGCTGGCGTGACTCCTTCCACCGGCAACAGCGTCACCATCACCGGCGGTGCCCGATCCGACAGTGAGACGGACGACGATGCCAAGAGCCATTCGGACGAGGACAACTTCCTGAGCGAGTGGCGCGAGAGTCGCCGGCGGGAGCTCGAGAGCGCCGCCAACCGCGCAGTACGCACGCGGAAGACAAGTCCTAGTGTGCGCATCTATGGCCGCTTAGACGAGGTGGATGCTATGGGCTACCTCGACGCCATCGAGAAGGTCAACCGTGACACGACAGTCGTTGTCTTTGTGTATGACAATGAGGTAAGCATCCGCGCGCGGAACCCATACTACGTGTCGATATAGCCGTATGACTAACATGGGCGCAACTGCAGTGCGAGGTATCAGCCACTATTGAAGACGCCCTTGTACCTCTGGTGCGCGCCAACGCGACTGCGCATTTCGTGAAGGTCCACTACGATGACATAGAATTCGACCCAGCAGCGGTGCCTTCGCTGCTGGCGTATCGTAACCAAGGCGATCTGGTTGCCAACCTGACGGGTATCATCGAGATGATGCCCGATGATGACAGTTTCGACTCGGCGTCTCTCAGGAGAATTCTTCAGCAGCACCGGGTGCTATGAGGGATGATCTTCTCTGCTGAATCCCTGCCACTTTCCGAACCAGCGTTGTGTTGTGCCGCGTTGTCGACCAACACAGGCGCCGACCGGCCGTCTGCTGCCCGTCATGAGGCTGCATGGAACGATACCGCCGTGCCCCTGTTCTTTACGAGTACACACCCATTGCAGCTCGAGCAGGGGCACTTTCTAACTACTTTTCTGCAACACTTGGGGGCTTTCTCTCTTCCGGGGCAACTGGCGGCGGTGCAGCTGCTTACAACCTTGCTTACACTTTTTCCTTCCCCTTTTTCTTTTCGTTGCTGTATTTCTGTCAAAAAACGGTTTGCTCTACAGGTTGTAGAGAGTCATGTCCCCTGATAACATGGCAGCAGGGAATCTTTGT
This sequence comes from Cordyceps pruinosa, assembly GCA_003025255.1. Classification (NCBI taxonomy): domain Eukaryota; kingdom Fungi; phylum Ascomycota; class Sordariomycetes; order Hypocreales; family Cordycipitaceae; genus Cordyceps; species Cordyceps pruinosa. The sequence goes on along the minus strand of LUFD01002895.1, from coordinate 29,885 downwards.
GACACAGACGGGTGATTTACATCCTGGAGTTATTGCGCTTGGTGGTTACCTATTTCGGGCTTTTCCGTATTCTATACCTCTGCAGCTGGTGTTGGTCTGTTTTGAGTTATCGTCAGTTATTCATTCCAAGTAGAATGAAAGATTCAATAGGTTGACCATCAGAAATGCTCATTTTCATAGAGTCGATGCGCTGGCTTTGGTGCGGGAGGCTAGACTGGTCCGACAATGTCGCGTGATGAGTTGTGATGGGCCGAGGGCACTCTAATCCAAGCCTTGGGCGCTGGCGCTGTAGCGGACGGACAGGGCGGACTCTCACCCCGCAGCGCAGCGCGTCTGGGTCCACTGTTAGGCGGCAGACGGCGCTGCCCTGGAGAGCAGAGAGACGTCATCACTTGCATGCCACCTGTTGCGGACCGTGAAGACGGCATGCGCAAAGGATACGGGAGGCAACTATTCGAGATGCTCATATTGCGCGTGTGGCTCTTGGCCTTGGACGTGTCTTTGCCTCGGGGTCTCTGCTCTGGCTGGTATCCTCAAGCAGTCGGAGGTAATACTGAGACCCCGCCATCCGAGGCAGCCGTCCTGACACGGCGCTCACGCAATGAGCGTATCCTGTATCCTCCGCCTCCCTCTATTTGCAACCCTGCTAGCTCGCGTCCCGTAGCAGAATTCTGGTCGAGTCTTATCCATGCATCCCGTCATGTGGCCCGTATCTGGGCGAGGGGTTCTTGCGCACTATCGGCGAATGGCAGCGCCTTATGGCGGCGGGGAGGACAGCGTATGTGCTGTACAGTGTGTGTCGTACAGTATGTGCTGACTGGGAGGGAGTATAAAAAGCAACGGCCAAGCACAGCCTCAAGGGATTCCTTGATTCGAGGGAGATGACGGTGATGAGGAGGAGGAGGAGGAGGAGGAGGAGGAGGGGAGGATGAAGTGCATAGATGAATATAATAGATTGTACAATTTAACTGGTGTACTTTACCACATGGCTTGGTACTTGGTGTTCAGCACCCATAACTGTCTCCCTTCTAAACTGTACAAAGTCTTGTACAGTGTGAATGCTCTACACATCCACCATGGCACCTTGCTTGCACGGCCAACTCGCCCCATACGCATCCCATGCATCCCATCCCACCTTCCAAGGTGAATGAATGCATGTAGCCTGAAACGCTTCCTTCGTCTTGCTCTTCTCTTCCTACACGGCAACCTTTTGATTTCTGCTCTTGGGAATCACTTCACCCTCACCCGCCCACTTCGCCTCGCTCCACGCCACCACTCCCATAGTCTTTGCCTTTAGAGCGCCGTCTTGCACCGGCCGATTCACGCCCGCATTCTGCCATCGCCACCCTTTATTAGCCCGCCTTCGCACTTCCTCCGCATGCCAACAAGCATAGGCCTTGACACCTTGCCCGTATTCTGCCCTGCTTATCCGCACCAAATCACAAAGAAATTGCCTCGCCCACCTGTCCGAGGCCAACTCGGCTCTCTCGCTCCCCCTCCTGCTCTCTCCCCCGCCTCGACATAGTCCTGGCATCAACCCCACCTCATCGCCATCAGGCAGCATCAGCTCCAGCACAAACAGCCGCACAGTCAACGCAAACGCAGCCACATCCACGCAATAATCTACATGAGCTCTCTCCTTCGTCTCTGAATCTAAAACTACGGCACTCCCCACCAACTTCCTACCCTCTCCCTACATGGTGGTTAGTTTGCCTGCGCTTCACTCCTCCTTTGCCACGCTCCTCTCTCTACATGGCTCCCGCTGACCTGTTTTATCTCGTTATGGAACAGCAGGATACTGAGATCCCGCCGACCTCGCCGTCTACCAAAACTCGCCGTGACACGCAGATATTCTCCCCCTTGCCGAGACCTCCGCTGCAGCAAGATACCCGCGAGCCTCCGCTATCCTTCTCCGAGCCCACCCTCCGATTCCCCCGGCCGCAGGGCGACCAAAATCTTGCCCACTGGGTTTCTAGCAGCGATCCAGACATCATGCATTTAACGAGTGCCCCGGTCGAAGATGCAGGCTTATCCGAGTCTACATACGAGTTGATAGGAGGCACTGATACTGAGTCTCAGGATGGCAATTACACGGACAATATCAGCGAGTCTGTTGGCTCGCTCGAGTTCCATCGTCCCGATGACGTTGTCAGCCTTGCTGGCACAGAGCACACCTGCGACGAAGAGTCTGTTGTGGATGCCACTGAGGACCGCCACGAGGACCGCCACGAGGACCGCCACGAGGACCGCCATGAGGACCGCCATGAGACCTGCAGCCCGGACCTTGTCCACCTTGAAATTTGCCCGCGCGACGATGCAGACGATTCTGAGGAGGACGATACTTCCTCAAAAGCCTCTCTAGAGTATGCTGACAACAGCCTGCGAACGCCCTCGATTCTTACGCCTGACGCAAGCCGTTACTTGGGGCCCAGAGAGGACCTTGCAAAGGAAAGTCTTATCACTAGATGGCTTTTATGGAGCAATGGCGTGTCAGGTTCTATTGTACGGATGCTTGGTGTTGGTCTCGCAGTCATCGGTGTTGCGATTATCGCGCACGCACTCGTTCAAGTGCCCGAGACCGCCTCTCGGTCACCACTGCCTGACACTGCAGCAGCCATTGCGCAGACTACATTTCTGGCGCCGTCTACGCAAAATCAGAACCACAAGACCCCAGTACTCAGCTCTCCCACTTCCGGCGTGGCGCTGATTCCGCTGCAGGGCTCGGCAGATGAAGGGCTCTTTCGCTCACGGAAACCGACCGTCTCCTTTACACCCTATGGCAAGAATGACGTGCTGATCCACGTTGCACCAGACGTCAGAGACACTTGGATGTCAAAAAACTGCCTTATCGTGACTGTGCTAAGAAGCACGCAAGAACTAGCCTTCTCGCTCTCTTCCCTCGATGACGGTATCCTTGTCAGGTTCCCTCGTCGGGAAGCATACGGCGTGGTTAACCTGTCGGTCAAGAGTAAATGCCGTCCAAAGACGTATAAGGCCATCAAGGTCCACTTCGGCAAGGGCATCATTGTAGATGCCTTTGAGAGGACAAAAAGCCTCGCACAGGATCTGTCGGAGCTTGTCCCCGTGGCAGCACACGAGGCAGAGCGCTGTCTTGCTGGGGCTAGACGAGTTATTGGATCCGCATCGGACTCGTTTGCTCATGCCTGGTTAGTTGGGACCGAAAGAGCGCAAGATCTGCTCATCAGTGTGAATAGTAGTGCTGGGGGACCACTCTCTACTTCCATCTCGGACATTCAGAGACAGGTTATGAATCTTGTGCGTTCAAAAGCTGAATTCCCGGAAAGGTACTCGGAGTACCTATATTCGGTACGCAAGGTTCAAGCGCAGCTTCGACTCGGACTATTGGATGCGCAGGTGTCAGCCCGCATGTGGTGGCTCAAGATCCAAGGCAAGGACGACAAGTATCAGGCGTACGCAATCATGGCGCAGGCATACTTGCAGCAAAAGAAGGCGGCAGCCAATGAGTTCCTACAAAGGCTCCAGTCGAGGGCCAAGACGACGGCTTAGGAAGCTCAAGTCGGTCGGTCACGCTACCGAGCTCTATGGAGGCTTGGCAGGGCGTAAGCGGCAACGCAGAGGCAATGAGAGAGGTGTAACGCATGGAATACAGGAGTTTTCAGGTTTCTTATCCTAGTTGGTTGCTTATTTGATAGTTGTGTCTTTCTTGTTTCTTATCGGTGAGCCATGGGATAGTTCGTTTTTATGTCGCTTTACAGATTTAGTTGCGCCGGTGGGGGATGACGAGGCGTAGATATTTGATTTGGAAGAAGAATACCACTCGTGTTTTTATTGAGAATTGTGATAGCGTCTGCGTTTGCCGTGATGGTGCTTGATACCTCTACAACATAACGGGAGGTAGTGGAGCTTTGGGCTGTGAGGTATCGCATCGGGAAGGAGGTATTTCTCGGCCTAAATTCGCAGCAGTGGTACCTCTTGCGAGTGGCAAGGCGGGCGTGCACCAGCGAGCGAGGGCTTGGGTTGGTGCCCCGCCGTCACCCGCCCACCCTGGGCGCCCTGGGCCGCCACAAGGGAAGGGGGGCAAGATGAGGGGCAGCTGCTCGCTCATTTTTCCTTAGCCCGCACTTGTAATTTACAACAACAAGACGGCACAGTTCTCATCCGCCACTCGGACCCTACCCCAGTCCTTTCTCTCTGAATCCGTACGAGAAGCAGCAGCATTTCATATCTCGGGCCGAACCTGGTCTCGTTTCTATCCATACAGGTATGTCTCGCAACACCAACCTGCCATGGCGTGGGCGCGGGCACGCCGCCCCCCTCTCCGCCCGCCACTAGAACGTCAGAGGAGAGGGCTGCCTGGAAGTTGCGGTGGGAAGTCGGCGGTAGGCAGCCAAGGCTAACTTGTCTTTCTTCCCCCCTGCAACAGATTTTCTTGTACCATTTCTTGTGTCGAGCGACCTCGCACCCTGATTGCAATGTCTGCTACCGGCGCTACTGAGCCCCAGGTTGACGAGGCCCAGCCTCTCGAGGTTCCCCAGGTACGAGCGCGAATACTGCAATTTTTTTGTGACTAGCGGGGTGGCGGACAGGCTGTTGGGCGTTGCTGGCGGAGAAAGTGAGCAGGGGAAATGGGCACAGCTGTGAAATTTAGGCTTCTCGAGCAGGTTTACTAAGTACGCACTTCTCGCTAGACCACGGACGAGACCCTCACGACCGAAACTACGGTTACCGAGGCCGCCACTGATGCCGCCGGCGCCGAGTCTGCTACTGGCGAGCCCGCCACTGCTGGGTCGGAGGCTGCGGCCACGGAGCCTACTGCCACCGAGACCGAGGCCAAGGATGAGGTGCCTGTCACCTCGTCGGCTGTCTTCTCCATGTTTGGCGGCGGCGCCAAGAAGGAGAAGAAGGATGACGAGGACCGCGGCGACAACTCGGGCAGCGCAAAGGCTCAGCGTGATGCTGCCAAGGCGGAGGGCGAGGAAGAGGCTCCCGAGAGCGAGGATGTTCACTTTGAACCCGTCATCAAGCTGACGGAGAAGGTTGAGACCAAGACCAACGAGGAGTCTGAGGAGCAGCTCTTCAAGATGCGCGCCAAACTCTTCCGCTTCATCAAGGAGTCCAACGAGTGGAAGGAGCGAGGCACCGGCGATGTTCGTCTGCTCAAGCACAAGGAGAACAGCCGTACGCGTTTGGTGATGCGGCGCGACAAGACGCTCAAGGTGTGCGCCAACCACTACAGTAAGTGGAGACGAAGCAAGGCAAAGGGAAATGGCAGATCTGACAAGAAACAGTTGTGCCCGACATGAAGCTTGCTCCCAACATCGGCTCTGACCGCTCCTGGGTCTGGAACGCGGCTGCCGACGTCAGCGAGGGCGAGCCCGAGGCGGTGACGCTGGCGATTCGGTTCGCCAACTCGGACAACGCCAACGAGTTCAAGGATGCCTTCCTCAAGGCGCAGAAGGAGAACGAGGAGCTGTTCAAGAAGGCCGAGGCCGAGGCCGAGGCTTAGGCGGCAGCCGCGTGAAGGTCGAGCCAGGAGCGTAACATGTCGCAGCTGGGCTGGAGAGGGACCATGGCCAGGTGGTGGCATGGCGTCCCAGCATCACGCGCCCCTATAACACATCAAGTCACACCATCAAGCAGTCCTGCCGCCGAATTGGCGGTGGTGGATATACCCGACAATTGATTAGGCGTCGAGGAATGAGCAGTATGGAGACGCAGGACGAGGTAGCTATTGCCATGGCAGGAGTCAATGAATGGAGGTGGGAAAAGAGGGCATGTAGCATCGAGCGAATACGTCACATGACCACATGAATAAACAAATAGTTAGATACGTATGATGACACTGTGACTTGAATGTGTGTGTATGTTTATGTTGGGTGGGCTGGTAGCAAGTGTGTGAAGGAGGAGGATGGATGAGGGCAGGGCTGACATGGCTAGAAAGGCACTAGGAGGGACTGCGTGAGTATGGCAGCCGTTCTACCTACAAGAAGCGTGATGACGGCAGTGTAGCGTGCAGCAATCGTGGAGCAGCAATCGTGGAGCAGCAATCGTGGAGCAGCAATCGTGGAGCAGCAATCTTGGAGCATCTTTGAATATATTGGGGTAAGGGATTGTGGTCATCTTATGAGCAGGGGAGGATTGAGACGCAAGCGATGGAGGCGCGGCTGCGGTGGAAGCAGATGGAAGAGAGGGCGATCGGTGTGGGCAGCAGAGAGGCAGAGATCCCACGGTGGCCAGAAGTGGGTTTACATACCACCTCCTAGGTACTAGGAGGTAAGGTACCTACATTAGGGCCGGCGGCGGAAAGGGGAGTCTAGCAAACAAGGACAAAGGGGCAGGGAAGGACGGAGGGGTATAAGGCGATGATTTGGCTTTGAAGGAGGCAGAGATGGATGGGATTGAATTTTTGATGGGAAGCCTGGAAAAGACGCAAGGTGAAGGGCGAAAGGCGCCGGAGAGGATTGTGTTGCCGTAGGGCCTCTAGTACCAGCGCGGCGGGTTGCCCCTTGCTGCCGTGGTGGTGCAGGCGGTTTCTGCGGTTGCGAAGCCTGTGGAGGGACCTGGGAAGGCCTGGGCAGCGTGGCTGTCTTGACCATGGGCACAGACTGGTAAATGGCCCTCCTCTCTTCCCTCTCTCGCTCTCGCCGCTGCCCGCCTCCTGCCTCCTACCGGCCATACCGATTTTTTCCCTCTCCCTCCTCGCCTCCCTCCCTCCTCCCATTCCTCGCCCGCTTTTCGCTCACTGAAATCTTGCTTGCCGAACGCGCAAATCCCCGGTTCCCTTTCTGCCTCTTTTTTTTTCCCTTCTTTGTTTTCTTCCCTCCCATTTTCTTGGATAACACCCTCTATCGCCTGCTTCTCTTGCTGTTATTTGTTCATTTCATCACGTCGCTACTTCATCACCCCATCTTTATCCTGGAGATCTTGACTGTTTGTTTTGCTGCTTTTCCCTTGAATTCATTCCCGTGAGACGCCTCGCGACACAGCATACACCACACACCATGTTGGTGGAAGTAAGTGCTATCATTCGCTTTTCTTCTTTCCCATGCCCATCCATCCAGTGCCTCTCCTCTCCTCCATCCTGTGCCCTTGCTCTTTTCCGTGCTATGAGTGGCCTGGCTACTGCTCGTTTGCCATGTCCCCCTTTCATTACACGCCCGCTGCACACACACACACACACACACACACATGGCCGCTTGATGGTGTTTTTTCCCTCTCGGCTTAACGCACACAGAATCGCCTACACGCCGGCCTGCTTGGCCTTCATCCCCCTCTTCATCTTCATGGCCATATCTATCCTCCCATTCACATACTCGGTCGCAATATGGACCTTGATTGGCTGGGCGGCTGTCACTCGCCAGCTGGCGAGCTTCCGCGCCTGCCACAGACCAGGCCACAGGCCACAGCTGCCAGGGTTGTTGCCGCCACCACACTCACCTCACCTCACCTCATCTCAGCCTGCTGCCGCTGCCGCTGCCGCTGCTGCTGCCGCTGCTGTTGATGCTGTACAAGGCTTGTGCTAGTGAATGCCATCACTCGCCGAGTCTATACCGCTTCCTTTTCTCTTGGCTTCCAACCTCTTCATCGCGCGCCCATCATCAGGTAACCATGACCTCTTGAGCCTCCGCGCAGCCCTTTCCACCCCATCACTGTCACTGTCACTGCCATCTGCCTAGCTCTCCCCTCTACCTTGCCACCCATCACATATCGCCGTTTGCCCTCTGTTTGCAGGCGAAGACGCACCTTCTTCCCTGCTAAAACATCGCCAAATCTACCGCTTCCTCTACCTCATTCTTGCCCCTTGTCCCCTCTTACCCCTTCTTGCTCCGTTGGTTCATAGCAAGGCTGTGCCAGCATGGCACCACGCAAGAACCGCGCAGCCTCCACCAATCCTCGCGTAAAAAGGACGGAGCCTCCTGCTATCATTAAACGAACTGAACCTCCCGTTGTCATTGGTCCTAACGACGTCCAGAGAAAGGTCAAGGTCGTCGCCGACCAACATGTCATGTAAGCGCTACCCCGATGTCTGCATTTCTGCACTTCCCTCGTGGCGTCTCTCTTGCCCTGCATCGCCTTTGGCGCCCACGATACCACGACCGTTTAATTGGCCCTCCCTGGCAACGTCTTCCCTTTTCTTGGCGTTGATGCTAACCGCCCCTTCTCTGGCCTCTTCGCGCAGTGATAAGCCTTCCCCTGTCGCCGAGTTTCCCATGAGAGAATGGTCTATCCGCCTGTTCCTGCTCGATGAGGACGGCAACGAGCACCCTGCCGACGTCTTCACCAAGGTCGTCTACAATCTACACCCCACCTTTGAGAATCCCATTCAGTGTACGTTCCCGAACCCAGCCCGCGGCCCATACGCCGCGCCAGCGCCTCCCCATGCCAGCGACTGACCTGATGCAGCCTTCGCCAAACCTCCATTCACCTGTACCAACGAGGGTTGGGGCGAGTTCGAAATCTCCATCGACTGTTACACCACCGAGAAGACCAAGCTTAGTCCCATCATCCACGACCTCAACTTCGCCCAGGTCAAATACGAGTCCATCCACCCCGTCGTATTCAAGAACCCCTCCCAAGCCCTGCAGGAACGCCTGCGCGAAACAGGCCCCCTGCCAACAGACGAGGATCGCCCGAAGAAGAAGAGCGGCCTAGCCGGCGGCAAGAAGAGCGGCCAAAAGTACGACTATGAAAAAATCGCCGAAGCTCTCGAGAAGCTCGAGGAGGAAGATCTGCTGCGCGTCATTCAGCTCATCAATGAGAACAAGGGGCCCAACACTTACATAAGGAGCGATGTCGATGGTGAGTCTCTGCCCCGCTGGTCCTTTGCGTCGCTTAGCTGGCCTGGTTGATATTGAGTGTGCTAATAGTGGATGACCTCGCTGAAGCCGGCGAGTTCTCGATAGACCTGTACACCATGCCTGATCTGTTGACCACGAAGCTGTGGGACCATCTCGTACGTATTGTCGCTCGCTACCCGTGCATTCAACGTCTATACTAATCAGCGCATAGTCTAAGAAGGGCATGGTTGCTTAGGCAGCTTAAGTCGACTCAGGTTCATCCAAAACATAATGGCTGCCCAGTCGTCCAGGCAAAGCCAATCCACCCGTCCTGGGAAAAACAGACGACTCACAACTCACAGACCTCGCCGCGATGCGGTCAATGTCGACCACCAAACAAACAGCGATGCCAATGGAGGAAGAGTGGTGCTTGGCAAGGAAACTACCAGGTTTTACTGCTATTCATATGCGTATGCCGTCAAGGAATGATCAAGAGGAAGGATGCGTTGGCTCGGGAATTTGTGATTGCCCTGATATCTGGGGCCTTGCACAAGGTAATGCAAGGGGTCCAGAACACATGTTGAGCATTGAAAGCCTGTATGGACGAACCTTTTTCGTGGGTGGGGTGCTCTTTTAACAGTTTCGCCGTGGAGCTTATTTGTCTTTATTTCGTGGCACGGGAGTAAAGTAATGAAATTGATGGTCTACTTCACCCTGCTGTGTGCCCTCCAGTCGTGATGTGCCGGCATCACATGCTGAAGCAGAGCCTATCGATCTGTGGATTCTGTCATCTCGTCAAGATAAGAAGTCATTGCAAATTTCATAACGTCGTAGAGAAGGTATGCAGGAGGTTGACGAACCACTAGAAACCACGTTCGCCGCGCCGACAACCCATGTTATTAGACATGACTATCCCCAGCATATGACTTTAGACCCATTCCCACACATTGCGCGCAAGTAGGTACAAGGACATGCTAAAGTTTGCTCCCTATATACTCGAGTTTCTTTGCTGTGGCGTCCATCCAAGATATGTCATCAGCTGTGTAACGTCGGCCTTGCCCCGCAGCGCCGAACAGCCTGCACAGGTGTGGAGATGTCTGTCGTGAACTCTTCTCTCTTCATCAACTTGAAAATTCGAAAACAGGCATGGATTACGTGGCGCTGCCAAAGATCGAGGTAGGTCGTCCCTGCCGCGGACTGCGGCCGCCGCCCGAGAGCCGCCGCACCACTGACGGCCGACCCCGCGATAGCTTCATGCCCACCTCACGGGGAGCGTCTCGCGGCGCACCCTCCACGAAATATGGCGGCGCAAGAGGGCCTGCGGCGAGACCGACCTCCAAGACCCCCTGGAGGTGATGCCTGAGGGCAAGCACGACTACAACGTCCAGGCGTGAGCCCTTCCACCACCGCCCCCAAGACCGCCGCCGCTGACCCGTTTTCTGTCGTCGCAAGCTTCTTTCCGCTCTTCAGCAGCTACATATACAACCTCCTCACCGACGCCCCTTCCATCCAGGAGGCCACCGCCGCCGTGCTGCGGGAGTTCCGCGCCGACGGCGTTGTCTACCTCGAGCTGCGCACGACGCCGCGCGCGACGCCGCACCTCTCGGCCGAGGCGTACGTGCGCACCATCCTGGCGACCGTGGACGCGTTCAACGGCGCACACGCGGGGACGATGCGCACGCGGCTGATCCTGTCGGTCGACCGGCGGCACGACGCCGCGACGGCGGCGGCCGTCGTGGCGCTCGCGGAGGCGCTGCGGCCGCGCGGCGTCGTCGGCGTCGACCTCTGCGGCGACCCCACGGCGCGGCCCGGCGGCGAGGTGCGCGCGTTCACGCCGGCGTTTGCGCGCGCGCGCGAGGCCGGGCTCGGCATCACGGTGCACTTTGCGGAGGCGCGCGCGAGCGGCGCGCGCGAGGAGCTCGACGTGCTGCTGGGCTGGCGCCCGCGCAGGCTCGGCCACGTCATCTGGGAGGACGACGAGGCGAAGCGCGAGATCGCCAGCAGGGGCCTGTGCCTGGAGCTGTGCCTGACGTGCAACGTGCGGGCGGACATGGTCGAGGGGGGGTACGCGGGCCATCACTTCGGGCACTGGCGGACCGTGGACGGGCCCAAGATATCGCTCGCGGTATGTATACAGTTGGCTTCGCATGATGGATGATGGAAATGCTGACTGGCGAGGCGGAAGACTGA
>LUFD01002895.1:2537-18844 GCA_003025255.1 Cordyceps pruinosa | reverse complement strand
CCCCGCCACTTCCATCTGGACCGGCAGGCGATATGCTCGCTGGCGCGCGACGCCATCGACTCGACTTTCGGCAGCGAAGAAGACAAGGAGTGGCTGCGATCCATCATGTGGACATCATAAGAGCAGTAGCAGCAAGGCCTGCTGTGCAAATGACATGATTGTGATGGAATGATATAAGGCGCTCTTTTTAAAAGACGTAAACTGTCATGCTATCGATTCCATAGTAAGATATGCTGAGCGGAATGGTTCTCTCGACTGATGCGGGCTTGCCCCTATGACATTGCAGTGTTTTGCTACTGTCGTTTGAGCAAGCCGAAGAAAAGAATGGTATAGGGAGACCCGTAAAACAGGAACAAAGGATGAGTGAGATCTTTCAACTTTCTATATATATCCACGTGCGTATGTGCGCAGGTAAAGACCGCTGTAGTTGTGCAATTGCAGAATTGAACCGACGAAGAAGAATAACAATCGCAACAAACGCCGACTCCACCCCGTGCCGTGAAGCCCCCTCAAACGCAACGTTGCCTTTCCGTGCCTGCCCAGTGCTCATATGGCAGTTCGCTCTACAAGCCCATCAGGTGCTTATAACGAGCAGGTCCTTTTATGACACTGTTTATACTTAGTGAGTGGTAGGCGGCGGCGCGTCGAGATCCACGTCGTTGACCTTACTACGCTCCATCTCGCTCTTGAGGGCGAGGTCGCCAAAGAAGCTGGCCGCGCGCTCGCTCTCGGCGCGCGTCTGGACGGTCTCGTCGCGGCGGTGGTCGAGCTCCTTGACGCTCTGCTCGAGGCACACGCGCAGGTTGTCGGCCGGGTAGCGGAGGACCTTGCGGACGGACGCGGCGATGCGGGTCGAGTTGCCGTGCACGTAGTCCGCGTCCGCCAGCTGCTGCGTGATCTTGGCTGCGAGGCGCGGCGGCAGGGAGTTGGGGATCTGCTGGAGGACGTAGGCGGCGGCGGCCACGGCGGCGACGACGATGCCGGGAAGGATGAGCTGGCGCAGGTTATCGTTGCTCAGCACCTTGGTGGCGGTCAGGGCTTGGTCCATCCAGTTGCCCATGCCCATCATGCGCGGCACGACCGCGCCGGCAACTGTCAGTGCCATGCTGGTGCTGGCAAGCTTCTCTTGCTTGTGCATAATGGTGGACCAGTCGAAAAAGTCCCAGACCTCGGTGATGATGTGAACGTTGCGCGCGACAGCATCGCATTTTCGACGGAACATGACCTCGGGCTTAAAGTGCAGGTTTTGGAATTCATCGCCAATGTGCAGCAGTCCTAACTGCTTGATCGCGTTGACCCCACGCAGCGTCCTCTCTCTGGCGCGGTCTTCGCAAACGTGGACGGCCTCTGCGATTTGCGAGAGCATGGCCTCTTTCAGGTCGTCGGCGTACGAAAAGGCCCCGAATAGACCGGGGTAAGGAATGTCATATCTGGTCTTACCAGACTCCGTAATAGCCGTTGTGAGCTGTGCGCGAGTGTCGTCGTAAACTGCTTTGCATGTGGTTTCTATGCTAACGTTGACCTCGTCATCGACTTGGGTTCGTGCTTTCTTGCTTGATTCCAGCTGGGGCTCCAGTTCTCTGAGCTCACGAGCGACGCGGTCAATCTCGGAGCGGGCAACTTCTTGATTGACATTGGCAAGAGTGTTGACGTCATTGAGAATGTTGAGCAGATAGGTCTTGGCAGGGGCAAGTTTGGACCTCGCACGCTTCTCCAGGACAAATCTGCGGAGGGACTGTTCGAGAGCTTCGAAGTCACGAATCTTGTCCACATCTTTGCCCTTGCCTTTGTCTCCGTCGTCGGGGTCATCTCCATCGCCGCTACCACTACCACTGCCACCAGGTTCCCTGGGTGGCGCCGGACCAAGCGGGATAGCATTGCTAGACACGAAGTGGACAAGTTCGTCAGCTTCCTTTCGCGTGCGCGGGCTCAGCTTAGCAATCTGATCCAGGATCATCTTTTGGCAGCGTTCCTTGTCTCTGATGTTGTCGTAGCCGTTGACGACCATGAAAATATAGGCCTTTTCTGCGGCAGCCGTCGAAATAAACTCTGTTGCAGACTGTGTAAAGTGGTTGGCGGCTGAGACAACGAAGACTACGACATCAATCTCTTCTTGTCTGCTAAAGATAGCAGTGGTCTTTGTGTTGTTTGAGTTGAGGCCGGGTGCGTCGATGAGTGCAATATCGACCACTCCATTGTTGAGCAGAGATTCGTCAATACTCCTGCTGTCCTTGACAAAAATCTTGCATTGGGTATATGTGTCATTATCAACGACGATCTTTTCAAGGTCCATTAGGGTGAAGACGTCGTAGGTGGTCTCATCGCTTCGGTTATATACGGCGTCTTTATAGACAGCGTGGACTTCTTCTAGGCCAGCGTTCTCCCTCGCGTCGAGTACTTCGCAGAAGATGGCGGTGCACGGCTGCTGATCTTCTGGTAGCAGTTTGCGGCGGAGAAGGGCATTGCAAAAGGTTGATTTGCCTGCGTTTAAGTCTCCGGTGATGAGCACTTTGCTTGTGGTGTCTTCGATGCGTTCTCGGAGGGACACAAGGTGTTTGATGCTAGAGGCGATTTTGCCATCGAGGAGCGCAGCGATGGAGTGCTTCTCTAGCGAGTGGACTAGTTGGGTGTGATGTAGCGATCCGAGCTTCAAGTCGAGCTTTAGAATCGAGAATTCCTGTGCGATTTGCGGTGAGACGAGTCGGGGTTCGGGGGTGCCTCTTCGCTCGGCGGCGCTGCTAGACTCGGCAGCACCATCCTGGAGAGATGTCATGGCGCGCCGGAGAGGCGGCGGTTGTGCTCGCATGGCAGAAGCTGTGCCAACGGCATCGGCGGCCATGGTGCTGACGCGCTGGAGCCCGGGTCGTGTGGCATTGGCCTCGAGGTCGGTACGCTGTACAGATGGGTAGTGTGCAGGCCATGAAGTGTTTATCTCCTGCAGATTATTCAACAATTCGAGAACCTTATTGATGGAGCGGCCAAGGGCGGTGCGCTGGCGGTTGTACCAAATCTGGTGGACGACGCCGGTTTGTCGCTCGTGAAGCATCGGCGCATCCCAGCTTGCGGCTGTCATGGCGGTCTGGTCATCCCCGGCGATGCTGCCCCCATATCCAGAATCAATGTCCATCAAGTGCTGTAGGCGCGCCGCATGTTCCGAGGCGGCGCCGTTGCCGACCGTCATAAACTTGGTCGCGTTGGAGTGGCGAGGGGCGCAGTTCGAGTCGGGCTCAGCGTCCTGCGGCGCAGGGGCTTTGCCCTTGGGGTTGACATACTCCTGGCTCATAGCGATACAAGCCTGGCTGGCACCATTTCGTGGAAGAGAATAAACAAGAAAGGATGCAAGCTGTCGTGACGTTGAAGCGTGTGCAGCGGAACGATTTGGGCCAGTAGTGGTGTGATGTTTTTGGGGAGGCGAATGTCCAAATGTCCGTCGGGGCGCGTGGGACGGTGATTGGCCTGTGGAGGGTCGAGTCCACACTGTAGGCAGGCACTTGGGGGAATTATGCGTGAGTACAGGGACCTTGCCTCGGAGGTAGCGCTGGGTGTAGCAGTATTGTACTGCGGTATTAAATGTATGTAGGAATGAGTGGCTGGCAAACTAGATCCTCCGACCAATACCGCATCTTTGGGAATGGTGAGCAATAAGTCCTCGTCTTACTACAAGTACAGCATGGCGGGCAGAAAGGCAGTTGGACAACCTCGACAGTTGAGGTACCTCTACTACCGAAGTAGGTACCTATAATACCTGTTCTAGGGGGTACCTGTACGAGGAAGTTCACCCCATACAGTGCATCGACTCACCACGCGACAAGCCTTCTAGACGGTGCAACGAAGCAGCAAGCGTATGCACACAGATGGAATGAGTAGCTCAAAATTTCATATTTCTTCTTCAAGCTACTCCAAGTAGTCGGTAGCATATCAACAATTGACCGCGTTTGGGTCGTAGTAAAGTGGGTCCAGTGACGACGGCTGCGGTTACGTCGTCGAACAGGCAGACAGCATTTGAGGCAGGCCACATCCCATCCCACCAACACCACCCGAAGCTCTCCTCCCTCAACATACAAGCCATCGAAGCTCTAGTCCGCGAGTTTCCAGCCACGCGCCTCTACCGCCCGATCCTACTCGAGGCCAAACACCTCTGACTAGCGACAAAGATGAATGTGAGCACGTCAATGGCAACTTCGTTTCCACATTCGCGCCGAGCCCTGCTTGCTAACCCGAGACCAAGATGCTCGAATGGGTCTTTGGCAAGCGCATGACGCCGGCGGAGCGTCTGCGCAAGAACCAACGCATGCTCGACAAGGCCATCCGCGAGCTCGACCAGACCCGCGTCAAGCTGGAGAAGCAGGAGAAGACCCTCATCCAGCAGATCAAGACAAGCGCCAAGAACGGCCAAATGGGCGCCTGCAAGATCCAAGCCAAAGACCTCGTGCGCACGAGGAGATACATTGAAAAGTTTTACGGCATGCGCAGCCAGCTGCAACAAATTTCGTTGCGCCTCCAGGTACACGCTCGACGCCCACCCATACCGCTCATGTTGCTTGATCGCCTTGTTTACTCACCACTCTCGCCCTAGACGTACCGGACCAACGAGCAAATGATGCAGGCCATGAAGGGCGCGACAATGGCGCTCGGAAGCATGAACAAGTCCATGAACCTGCCGCAGCTACAACGCATCGCCATGGAATTCGAGCGAGAAAACGACATTATGGAGCAGAGGCAAGAGATGATGGACGACGCCGTCGACGATGCCATGGACGTTGGTGTGGAAGAAGAGGGCGACGAGGTCGTGGAGCAAGTATTGGAGGACATTGGGATCGAGTTCAATCAAGCAGTACGTGGCACCAACTTCATACACAGACTGCACAGCTAACCTTGGCCCTCAGCTTGGAGAGACGCCCACGACGATCGGAAACCCTGCACAGCCAGAGGGTAGAATTGCCCAGGTCGTCGGTGGGGGGGGAGGCGATATCGATCCCGTTGACAACGATTTGGAGGCAAGGCTCGATAATCTGCGAAAGTAATCTGGATGGTCTATGGATGACGCAGTGCGCACTAGTCCAGAAAATGGACGGCTGTTACTTACTATGTTGGAATTTTCTCATCTGCTACTACATTTCATTTTGGCGAGCCAGATACAAACAACTACCTACAACTCAGGTATTCTTCCAACTGCCGAGGTCGTACCTACGCGCGAGGGGAGAGTTTTCTGACATGCCTCTGATGTGGATTTTCCGTGACATGGTTATAGGCATGTCGGCTAACATATTTTTTGCCCTTTCTGACATGTCCTCTGATAGGGGCCATCCACGTCTACATGCCTAAAAAATAGTTGCCCTGGAATTTCTATCTGAGGGCATGTCAGAAAACACCCCTCCGCCTCGTACCTAGAGGTAGGTTGGCAATGGCCAAAAGAGTTCAGGCCACAGAATAAACACTTCGGCGGACCTTCTGCTCCCCCGGCAGGTCCTCGTCAAGCAGCGCGCCCGTTATGTCGTTCACGAGGTCGAATGCTTCCTCCTCGACCTGCTCAATCGTCGCCGACGGCTTGATGCTGATGTACCCCTCGTCGTCGAGCTCCGCCAGCGCGCGTAGCAGCCAGGTGCGGCACGTCAACTGACCCCAGCGCTCCGTCTCTTCCATGGGCACGCGCGCGAGGCGGCTTCGGAGCGCGTCTTCCATGTCGGGCGGGACCACGGCAATCTTGAGAGCGAGCGTGATGCTGACGGAGAAGATGATGTTTTGCACCTCCCGGTCCTCGTACCGCCATGGCACTGTGCTGTCCGGCCGCGTGATGTGGAATACATAGCCTCGGAGCCTCTCCTTGTTGTATAGGCCGTTGGCCTCTAGCGGGAGGAAGCTGTCGGCGCCGCGCGGCAACACTTGCGTGTCTATGGTGAAATGAAGGTGTTGGGTTTTGCGCCCTTCGGAAGCACACCGAGGAGAGAACGCTGGGCGCTGCTAAGGGGCTTCCGCGCCCGCTTTATGTAATTTGTAAATATGGATGGAGGAGACAAGAGGACAGAGGTGGTGTTCTGCCTCATGCAGGTCGCGCCAGACATGGAATAGCGATAGCGTCCTGCGGTGGCCATTCACCATGGCCGCCTACTCAGTAGGCATGGTTGCCTTTAGGCCTTTAACCCTTTTGGTCATTTTGGCTATTTTGGCCGAACGGGTCGCGTGAATCAGCGTAAAAATCGTCCAGCCTTTTGTATAGGCACTGTGCCTTTCTGTGCACGACGGCGTCCTCTGGTGTGCGTACATGAACGTGCAGTCTGGCGGAGTGGCGTTCTGTCGTCTACGTTATTGCTCAATAATGATGGCATTAAAGGTATTGCTATCACGAACAAGTAGCATGCTTGCGCCAATGTTCTCCATCCCGACATGGTCATTGCATCTGCTCCAGTTGAGCTTTCAGACTGGCTTCGCAGCCGTAGTTGAACATTGCTTAACCCTCGTTGCCGGCTCGTCTTCAAGTGTCTGCAAATCAGACCAAGAAATTCAACCACTATAACAAGATTTTGTTTCAAGTTTCAAACATCGCTCCGTCACTGGAAGTGCTGCTGACATACGAGGACGATGACATAGCATGCCCTCACCAGTCTTGCGGATAAGAACGCTCAAGCGTCGGGAACTCTGCCTGCATTGATTACCCAAGAGACGTCTCGGCTCCGGAGCGGTTCTCTAGTTCTAGCTTTTCTGCAAACTATGGAACGCCGCCTGTCGTTCGATGGCCTCCTCTGGCGTCCGTGTGTTTGCCGGTGCGTCGGTTAGCCCGCTGGGTTCACAGATGTCGACGCTGTTGGTGTCCGCTATATTGGCTCGGCGTGAAATGTTGCGAGTGGCCACTCTGTTGGTGTGACAGCGACTCGCTCGTGTTCGGGCTCCTCCGGTCCTCCCAACGGAGAGCCCTGCCAGAGGTATTTTTCTACATTGAGCTCGTGGTCGTATTTGCTGCCCCAAATATTGCGATAAATGTCTACTTCGTCTTTGATTTTTGTGATTCGCATGACCTTGGTAAAGTCCCAGTACTCGGGCATGAAGCCAGCGCTTTCCCAATCCACTATCGCAGTCAAACGCCCGTCGTGCACCAGCACATTGCACAAGTGGAGATCCCCATGCGTGAAAACCGACTCGTGTTTCGTTCTAAACGCATCAGGAATCGAATCCTCCACATGCGAGTCCCGGGCTAGGTGTCTGTTGAAGGCATCTTCTGTGTCAAATGGCCCGCACCCGTATGCCATGGTACAGCGCCAGTCGTAAATGCGCCCACCGCCGGCACCACATATCAGCCGGCCAGTCTTGTTCGGAATGCCATGCATCTGTGCGAGGATTGCCGCCAAGTCTTGGACAAACTTATGGCGCTGGGGGTACGACATGCGGTAGATGGTGCCCATGGCGGTTGTGCCAGGAAGTTTGGTCGAAATGATCCACTTGGTCTGGTCCAGATCTTGAAACTTGTCGATCAACAATGGAGCGGGAACGGCCGGGGCATATTTCTCTAGGAGGGTGAGTGCAACAGGCTCGTTGTCGTCGCTTCGATCGCATCGCTTGGCGAACAATCCCATGGGCAGCTCGTATACCGCTGCGGATCCGTAGGGGACAGCAGAACGAAAAAGGTATTGATAGAACTTGGCACGGATGACGAAGGGTACAAGATGCCAAAGCCAACGGGAAAAAAGCTGAGTACTGCGGCTCCAGAATCCTGACCGAGGATGGTTAACGTGACAAACTCTGACGGGGTAAGGAGACTTACGTGAGGGTTCGGATTCGGATAACACCGCGCCTTGCGTGCTGACCAACTGCTCAACGAAGAAGGTTCGTAACGCACGAGCGAGCTTAGACTGCATTTCAAGCAGCTCAGGATGCGGTAGAGGCATAGTGCTGGGGTTTCGCGTCGTCAGGGCACGGCTGCTGACTCTCTGCTTACCGTACAGCGGTTTGCCGTTTGCTAGAAGTATATCCTGGTATTGCCCCCGCGACATGCCTACAAAAAGATACTAGGGGTGGTTAGGGCAGTGAGCATGGAACTTGCATGCTCAGACTCACCTTGACGGAGGATGCGGTGCTGGAGATGGCCGGCTTGTTATCTTTGGTCCAGTCGTGGATGGGCATGACCTGGAGATGCCCGTTTCGAATGGCATAGCCCAGACTAGGAGAGAGGAGCAAAACATTGTACAACGCTGCGCGATCCGAGATAGGCGAGAGCATGTCCCTGAGAGTCTGGACCTTTTCCGGGGTAAGGTAGGCGACGAGCATGGAGAGCAGCGCGGGGTGTCGGTCGGCTTCCCAAAGAGTGTTGAGTGCTGGGGAAATGACGTGACTGGGCTCTACATAGATGTGTTCGTAGTCTAGGGGGGTTACGCAGCAGCGGCCGTTGTCGCGTGCGTTGAGAAGTTGTCTGAGAGAGTCTGTGATGGGGGCTGGCTGGGCGACTAAGGCGATTGCATCAGTAGATGAGGGTACTATGGCGTGCGGGTGTTTGGGTTCTTCCTGTCTCTTTTTGCTTTGCCTCTGGCTCATTCTCTATTTCCTGATGCTGATTTCTTCTCTTTTCATACCTAGTTGGAGTAATTGATGCCAGTCGCATTTGAACGCAAGCAGGGCCTCATCGACAGACACGCCATGGCGCGGTGATTGACGGCGCGCAGGACCTCGGCAGCGGCCAGCGCCGGGTCGAAAGCAGTGTTGACGAAGTCGTCTGCGAGGATCTTGTGCTCGTAGGGGGTAAAATCGGCGGCGTAGATGACACGGAGGGCATCGGCGACGATGTCGGGCATGATGGGTGTGGCGGAGGAGAGTCTGGGGTAGCGGAGAAGGCTTCAAGTGGCCGGTGGCTAGTAGTGGCCCCCGCCGAATATCGTTTGGTGCATTGGGAGGGTGGGATGATGTTAGCTGGTAGGTAGGGAGGCAAGAAGGTATTTCTGAAAGGGAGGCGGGTGAACTTGTACGAGGCGAGGCAGCAGGCAGAGGTGGCAGCAGGCAGGGGGGGCATTCACAGGGACTAACCAGGTACTACCTCTAACCTCTACTGCCTCTTCCCTGTACCTGGTAACTTCACAGGTACCTGGTAAGGCGAGATGCAGCGCCAGTCACCCAGCACATGGGGATGGATGGAAACAAGAAAGAAAAAGAAAGACGGAAAGAAATACCACCTGCACCATCTGCTACTACACCACAATACACAATAGCAAGGTGACTGCTGGAGTGCCACCTCACCTCCAGCCTGTGCCTGCCTGCTCTCTCAACACCAACCAGTCCGTCCTTGGCCCTGTCGCCTGTCTGTACCCGCTGCTTGCCGCTGCACAAAGCACCATCACGCCAAACACCCCCAACAATCTCTCTTTTCCATCTTACAAGCGCCTCCCTGCTTCCTGGCAGGGCGCCATTTTTAATCCAACCACCATCCTTTTTTCCCTTCCCAAATCACCTGCCAACACGTCTTGTTTCCTTGCCGTGCCAACACCGCCTTTGTTTCAAGGTACGTGCGCACGCACCCAGACAATCCGTTCCAAGTCCCTTGCCGCCTCAGATCCCCCAATCCCCGTGCCACCTCCACCTCCACCTGTATCCGGCCGTGCCAGTCGGCGCCGCTTCGCAAACCTCTCTTGGCTCTTGTCTCTTTCCTCTTGTTGATTCTCATCATTGCAAAACTCCGCGGCCTTGCCCTGCTGCCTCCCTCCCGCTTGCCCACCTCTCGACCTCACCCGTCCCCCGTCCCCGCCACGCCTCGCCCCGATATCATTGCCCAAACCAACCCCACCACGCCCGGCCACTATCTCTCTCCCCTCGATAGCTCCTCGACCTGCCGCCTGCTTACCATCCCTCCCCAGCATCCTGACCTGCGAACCTCTTCTCCGCCGAGACCTGCCCTTGACGTCCGTCTACCCCTCGCCTCATTCTGCCGCCTCGGCCCTCCTTCCGGTCCCCCGCCGCCTTGTTACGCTTATCCCCGACTGCGCCGTCGTCCTCTCCTCCTTCCGCTCCTCGGTCGACACTTCGCAGACACCCGACGCCCATCACCCGACATCCAACCACTCCTCTCGATCGGATACTCTGCAACGAGACCGACGAACCCGACCCTTTCGCCTCCCATCCAACGAGCCCTCCACAAAACTGGCAGGCTCCAAGCGTCGCAGCTTCTCCAACCACGGAGGAAGTCTGCTCAATAGAATGTTTGGTGGCTCCAACTCCAACTCGATACATCCCAACATCGATCCCGACACCCCCGACCACCACAACCTTCCTTCGCCCAACGCCGCCCTCCCCCAGCCCATCACCCTAGCTGCCCGCAACACTCCCGATCAGCCTGCCAGTGGTGAGAAGCGCCACACCAATGGGAGCCCGCCCACAAGGCAGGATAACGGCGGCTCTACAGACAAGAAACGCCGAAGCAGCAGCGTAAGCAGCAAGGCCAGCAGCTTTCTCGCCTCCGCCCGGAGCTCTTTTGGCTTCTCCCCCACCTCCCGCCAGAGCCCCGATATGGCCTCTCCCATCCACAGGCTCGCCAAGCAGGACCCGGCCCTGGCCGTTCCCCAAGGCCAACACAACAATTCCGCCGGCCATTCCGTCCCCGGCCCCAAGTCCACCTTTCGCGTCGGCGTCTGGGAGGACCGCAATAGAAAATGTCGCCGTACCATGGAAGACACCCATGCTTTTCTCTACAACTTCCTCGATTCCCATGCCGTCGACACCGCCACCACCGCCACCTTCGACAAGCCCTCCAACAACGCATCAAGTACAGAAATCACCGAGTCCGATAATGGCTACTTTGCCATCTTCGACGGTCACGCCGGCACCTTTGCTGCTGACTGGTGCGGCAAGAAGCTTCATATCGTTCTCCAAGACATTGTCAGGAAGAACCCCAATGCGCCCTTGCCCGAGCTCCTTGATCAGACATTTACAAGTTGCGACGCTCAGCTAGAAAAGCTCCCCGTCAAAAATAGCGGCTGTACTGCCGCTATTGCCGTCTTGCGCTGGGAAAAGCGCTCTACCACCGACCGCCACCATGTTGCCCTCCCCACCATCGCCATGCCCCCCGCCAAGAATGGCAAGCTTTCCGACTCACCCACTGATTCCGAAAAGACAACCTCCGCCGACAAGGAGGCCCCTACGTCGGCGCCGTCGAAACCTCAACCGAACAGGCAGCGCGTCTTGTATACTGCCAACGTCGGCGACGCCCGCATTATCTTATGTCGCAATGGCAAGGCTCTCCGTCTGTCGTATGACCACAAAGGTAGCGACGAGAATGAGGGGAAACGTATCGCCAACGCTGGTGGTTTAATCTTGAATAACCGCGTCAATGGCGTCTTGGCCGTTACTCGCGCCCTTGGTGACGCCTACATGAAGGACCTCGTCACTGGGCATCCTTACACCACCGAAACCGTCATCCAGCCTGAACTGGACGAATTCATCATTATCGCTTGTGATGGCGTAAGTACACGTGGGAATCTGCAGAAAGTAAACCCACTAACAGCTTCAGCTCTGGGACGTCTGTGGCGACCAAGAAGCCGTCGACCTTGTCCGCAACATGCAGGACCCCACCACCGCCTCCAAGTTGCTCGTCGAGCACGCCCTTAGCCGTTTGAGCACCGACAACCTGTCCTGCATGGTCGTCCGCCTCGACAAGGACGCTATCCTGCAAGCCAGCAAGGCCACCGCCGATGCCGAGACACCCGCCGGCCGTACCACCAACGAGGCGGACAAGATTGTCGCCGAAACGAAGCAGAAGATTGCCGACGGCTCAGCAGCCCCGATCGGCGTCTCCGCCACCAATAGTGGCCGCGGCTACGAAGCCAACAGCAGCGGCACCGACGACGAGTTTGTGCCCACCACCGTTCATGAATCCGTCGTCGAGGAAGAGGTGGCTGCCGTCGACGAAGAGGATACCGAGGTAACGCGCGCTGGCGAGGACACGCCCGTACAAGAAAAGCCCGCCAAGGGCGGCGGCACTGTGCTCTAGCATTTGCCCCAGTAGCCGCTATGTGCGTCCTGTTCTATAGGTTCCTCGTTCTCAACTGCCATGCATGCTTTCTTTCTTTCTTGTGTACACTGCGAACCAACGTTTCCTTCACTTGCCTGCAGTGAATGCGCCGGGCAGATTCTTAAGTTGGGGCATATGGTTGGGGCATGATGCGTGTGGCTTATAGAATGGCACCGGAGAGTGTTGTGAATCTTCTCGAGATGAGAATTCTCTCTTTTCCTTTTACCTTTTATATCTTTTTATCTTATTCTTTTTGTACACATAAATGACGTGACCTGTGCTGTCAGTGGACCATCAATTTATTTGTCGTCGCGCATGTGCCTGTCCAACACCTCGGCAGAGTCTAGTAAATCCTCTCG
Source organism: Cordyceps pruinosa (assembly GCA_003025255.1). Taxonomy (NCBI): domain Eukaryota; kingdom Fungi; phylum Ascomycota; class Sordariomycetes; order Hypocreales; family Cordycipitaceae; genus Cordyceps; species Cordyceps pruinosa. The sequence continues at coordinate 6,502 of LUFD01002895.1, read as the reverse complement.
CCATCAGATAATCGGAAGATATGTGCGCATATTTGACGTAGTAAAAAAATTGCCGATTTTTTTTTCATCATATGTAATCATTCTGCGTTATTCACTGCGCTGCCTAGCCTATCTCGCATTCCAGGAAGATGCTCCCCTGAGAATCTCGTCAACTGGAATCCAGAACATTGCAGGGGAACGGCGTGCCACTCCCCCTTACATGCCAGAGGCAACACGAATTTTGTAAGAAGAACAGGGGAGGATGAGGCCGCTCTTCAAGCGCTGCCCAGGTTGGGGAACGCCTGGCCGAAGGTTTCGTCCTCCCCGACGAGGACAAGGTACGCGATGCGCGCGTACTCGCGGACGGCGGGGCAGACGCGCGGGTTGACCTCGCGGTACGCCTCGTGCAGGACGCTAAAGGCCTCGGGGAGTTTCCAGATGGACATGCCCCAGGCGCGGATGGCGAAGCCCTGGCGGGAGTGGAGGGCGACGTCGAAGCCAATGGCGCGCAGCGCGGCCGCGGTGCCGTCGATGACGCCGAGCGCGCCCCGTTCGCTGCCGAGCAGCGCGGCGCGGCGGCGGAACGACAGCGTCCAGATCTCGAGGCACGGCGCGCCGCGGGGCCCCGCGTAGGCCGGGTACAGCGCGTCGAGGTCGTCGCACGCGCGGATCAGCGCGTCGGCCGCGTAGGTGGAGGGCTGCGTGAAGGCGACGGCGGCGTCGCGGAGGATGCTGGGCTCGTCGGCCTCGGCGGCGGCCGCGCGCTCGCGCGCCTCGCACAGGTCGCACGTGCAGACGAACTCCCAGCGCTGCAGCCGGCCGCGCACCTTGGCCAGCGTGTCGAATGGGCTGGGCTCGGCGTAGCACACGGTGAGCTCGGTGCCAGCGGGGAGGTCGTGCGCCGCGCGGACCACGGCCATGTCCCCGATGAAGGCGCGCTGGCAGTTGGGGTAGCAGTCGTGGTTGAGGTAGGACGCCCGCAGCCAGACGCCGTCGCTGGGCGGGCGGCCGTTGACGAGGCCGCCGTCGGCGGCTTCGTACTTGGCCTCGGAGACCTTGCCGCCGTGCTGTATCTCGCCGGCGTCGATGCATATGGTGTTGAACTCTATGATGGAGTTGACGAGGAAGCTGTTTGGGGGAAAAGGTCAACAACAGTACGTGCTGCTGGGCGTAAGAGGCCGGTGGCGGTGGAACTTACGAGTCAATGACCATCTCTGCGCCGGCATTGGCGGCATTTCGCTCAAACCTATCGGGACCGGCGTGTAGATCGAGAAGACCCCTGCACGCCTCGGAGTTGTGAACAAGCTTGTAGTGAAGCTGGGCGGAGAGCTCTGCCTTGGCATACTGGTCGACCGGGGTGGCCTCGACCTTGACGGTGATGAAGTCGGACATGTTCTGCGGCGCAGGCGCGCGGCGGTTGTACGCGGCGGCCTTTTCGCAGAGGATCAGGTCGCCGACCGCGACAGCCTTGGTGAGGAAGAGCCCGCGGCCGCGGCCGGGCGACTCGCGCATCTCGACGGGCCCGTAGTAGCTGGCGCAGTCCACCAGGCCGGAGCTCGTCCTGTCCTGCCTGTGCATGCCGGTGAAGGAGTACTGGCCGGTGGCCTGCTCGTGCAACCTGGCCTCGACCCGCGCCAGCTCGGAGCGGGCGGACCGCTCGTCGGGCGACGCCGCCAGGAGCTGCACGAGGGCGGCGCGGCTCTTGGCGAAGTCCCGGCGGCCGTAGTGCGCCAGGGCGAGGCGGTAGAGGCTCTTGACTGTTGGGGCTGAGGATCCCGTCGTCTTTTGGCAGTCAGCCAGCGCAGCATCGAAGCGATCGAGCCGAAGGTTCACGAGGGCGCGGTTGACGTGCGCGAGCTGCCTCTCCTCGTCCGTCTGAGCCACGTCGATGGCCTGGGAATAGCTTGAGCGTCGCATGTTAGCCGGGCCAAGAGAATAGATGAAGCTCAACCGGGGGGGATAAAACGGATGAGAAGAAAAGAAGCATACAACTTCAGCGCAGAAGACCAGTCCCGGCCCTTGAAACTGGCATTGCCTCGCGCGCGGATCTCCTCACTGGTTAGGCAGGGTGCTGGCTGTTTCCAAGCGTTGGGGATGCGGCTATCCGTCCATTCGAGGAAGATAATATCAGTAACGTGATCGACTCTGATGTTGTATGCGTTCAGCTTCTTCTTGGGCTTGAGGAAAGGGTCCTTGATGATACAGATGCGACCCTCGGGCAAGATTGTATCGAGGTCATAGTTGGCCTTTTCAGTGGGCGTGTTGTGCAAGTACAGAGGAACGGCAGTGCCGTGCTCATCCTCGACGACAGCGGCAATGGTGAACTGTCTTCTATCGGGAGGCGTACAAACGCGAACCGTCACCATACGGGCCCGGTGATGCCTGTTGGACTTCATCTGGGAGATGAGCATCGGAGTGAGAGCGTCAAGCGCCCTCGCACACGGCGGGTAGTACTTTTGCGGCGGCTCGGTGGGAGCTACGTAAAAGCCCAGACTCCGAAGGAGCGCGGGTGCGGGCGGCTGGGAAGGGGGGACTCTGCCGTGAAAGCTGGCGATGACGTCTTCTCGCGGACGTTGGGTGGCGGCCATGGCGAACCGGCGGGCGACGATATACGGGTGAGGCTCAAAGTGTCGTGATACAAGAATAGAGGGGAAGAGGGGGGAGAGACGAGCAGGAGAGCAAAAGAAGGCGCGGCGAAGGAGTTTTGTGGTGAGCTGCGTACGAGGGCTGCGGGTGGAGGTCGTGGTGCAACCAGGACAGACAGCTGCCAAGGCTGGTGATGTGGCGGGCTGCAGATACGCGCGCGCCAACCGTGACAAACGGAGGCGTCCAGTAATGAGCCACGCCAGATGGGCCCGCGAGACAAGATGGGGAGCGGGATAGCAATAGCGGTATTCATGATGGCAATGACGGCGCCCCGACACTGTCGACACACGTCAGCCAAAGTCTACCTCTGCACCGAAGCATCGAGAAAAATGCCACATTCCGGCTCCATGCAGAGGATGCCTGCAGCCGCCCTTGCCTTTCTCACACCGGTCACGCCGATAACGAACCTGGAAAAATCAAGCAACGAAAGAGTACATGTCGTGACGAGGGATCCGACTTGCACCGCCAAGAGCACATGCCTGCAGATTGAAGGCGCTTGAGGCGAGGACCGTCCAAGTCAGCCTGCAGCCTGCAACGGCCCGAGCTGGGCTCAGCCTTTGTCGTTGAGTCTACCGAGTAGCTCGTATAACTTCAAAGTAAAGTCTGCCCTCCTACACACCTCAGATCCAGCTAGGAAGTCTGCCCGACATCCTACACCGCCGCCCTGTCGCCTCTCGGTGCATCGGCCATTTTGCTCCGCCGGGAAGCCTATCGCGGCCTGGCTGCCCATCTCGTCCGGGCTAGAATTACACCGCTCGCGCATATTCTGATAATGCACGGCGACGGAAATCTATAGGCTATAGGCCGCGTGGAGCAATGTTGCCCCGTGTATTTCGGAGACGCCGTGTAAGTCCTCCGCCGCGATGGATTGGTACCTCTTGCCCACAGCTTCCCCTCGAGAGGCACTAGGCTCAGGTGCGTTAAAAGGCCCTTATACACCCATTGCCTAATGAAGAATAAGCTTCTCTTAAAACACAAATGCTCTACTGCATCTGAACGTAAAGGGCATCACCATCTACCAGCTGCTACGCCAGTGCGGCCCCACATCAGACGTTGGAGCAAGCTCAGCAAACTGTGTTGTAGCAATTATGGATTGAGCTTACGATTAGTAATGGATAAGATCAGTCGCGCACGTGAATGGCAGCCGGTAGGCACAGGTTACAGGCAACTTAATTGACGAAGGTCGCGCATCAGGGTGCCGTTCAGAAGCATCACTCAACCGCGCGGCTAAAAAGGGGTTAGTACTTATATAATATTAGGCTTAATTAAGTAAAGTATTCTTATATTAGTAGGTCTTATCTAATTTTATTACTTCTAATTAGTCTAATCTAGCTCTACTT
>LUFD01002864.1:110147-122695 GCA_003025255.1 Cordyceps pruinosa | reverse complement strand
ATTCTAGGGCTTTCTACCTACTTTAACCTAGTTACGAAGATAATATCTAACCTAGGAATATAATAGGAGAATTCCTTAATAAGTGCCAAAGCTAGTATCCCCGAGATATAGCCTCTTAGGAGTAAATTCGAAGCTATTAAATAGGGCCTTCCCTATTAGAATTATATTAGGAATTAAGCCCTTAGCGCCTACTATTACATAATAGAAGTAGCTATTAAAGGTTATAATAGCTAGTATATTCTATAAGATATTCCTTTTCTAATTATACTATCGCCGTTATATCTAAGCTAGGATATATATAGGGATATAAGTACTATTAATTACACTAAATATACCTATAAAGGGGGTAAATTTATCCCCTAATTTAATCTTTACTAATAGGTCTTTAACTCTAGGAAACTTAATAAAGGTATTAAATAACTAATATATTAACTTAAGTAGCTAATAAATAATAGAAGATATATATAACTAGTTAATTCCGAATTTTAACGTAACGTTCCTCTAAGGCTCTTTAAAGGTATATATTTAAAGGAATATTATAACTTTTAACTTAAAAGATACCCTCTAAGAAGTAGTAGCTTTAGTGTTATTTTTAAGTTAATTAATAAGCCTTAAAAAGAGGTACTTTAGTATCTAAAGAAGGCTATAAAATTACTAGTTAGAAAGATTATTAAGGATAGCTAAAGTAGTTAAATTTAATCCTACTATTCCTAGGTAGTAATAAGGAATTACTAGTCTAGATAGGCTAATTCTATTAACTTAATTAACGTTATTATTATCGTTATTATCGAATTTAGCTATAATACTTATAATAGCCTTAATTAGCTACTATTAGCTTAAAAAGTTAGCTATTTAACTATAAATTTTATTACTATCTAGCTCTATATAAGTTAGTTACTAAATTTTATAAGACTACTTAATTATATAGTAATAAGGGAAAAAAAATAGTAGAAAAGCGTTACTTTACCTCTTTTAGTAGCTCTAAATGCCCTAGTTATACCCCTACTTAGCCTAGTACTTCGTTTATAGGGGTGTTAGGAAGTTATGTAAAGGCTACTAGAATTACTATGAAGATCCCTACTAAATTCGGTAAAGCGGCCATTTTATGAAGACGTAGGAGCGGTTGACCTAGTCACACGGCTGAGTCAAAAACTCAAGATCACAGCATTATGCTAAAACCCATAAGCTGCATTGCATCGACAAGACATACATCCTTCCTACTGCCCTGACCCGTCCAGGGCCATCCAGGGCTACCCAGGACCACCCAGGACCACCCAGGACCATTCATCATGCACCCTCCCGCTGCATATCGAAACACACCATGCGCCCTGACTAACATGCATGCACAATATCACATGGCTTCGCCTTCTCGACTTCCTCTTTCCTACCCCTTTCCTCTACACCTACCAAGCCAGGAGCCAGGTAAGCAAAAGTCAGTACACCAAACCTCCCCCTCCCCTCGTCAACTCATCCCTTGCTAGCCAATCTCGCCACATGCCACACCACTCAAGGGAGACAATCTCCCAAGAAAACCCCTGCCTCCAAAATCCTGCCAACCTACTCCTCATCTCCTCTCTTCCCTCGCAATAAAATGCCAGTTCCTGTTCCTCGTGCTCCCGCCACAGCCCTCTTCTTCACCCATGTCTGAGACATCACCACACGACTCATCTCACCCTCCGCTTCTCAACCGCACAACCAACACCAACACCAAACTATCCAACAGCAATTCCTCAACCCTACCTACCCGTCTCCCTACATTCTCCATTCTCACGAGAACCTAAAAACGCCCCAGGCAATCGCCTACCCACCTTTCCTTCAACCTCGCCCACCACCAATCACCCACAAGACGCAAACAAGAATCATATGCCTTTCTTCAATATGCCGACTCGCGCCATCTAATCCAAATATTCCGTCTAATGTACAGCAGTTCAAAATGTACAAAGAAAGCCACTTGCCAGAAACAAGTCTCTTTCCAGGACACTTCAGTGTATGCCCAGTCCCCAAACCGCCCACAAGTTGCAAAAAGAAAAAGAAAACGCCTCCAATCCAGTCATCAGTACTATCTCCTTCAAATGCACCCAATTTCATCCAACTCATGCCCATCAGTCATTAAGCCAAATCTCCTTCACCCTTGCCGTCCCCTCGCCCCCCTCGCCTACGCAAAGCTGTCTTCCCCATTCCATCGACTGCTTTGCGATTCCTCGCACTCCTCCTCCTTCTTCCTTTCGCAACCATCGTCGGCCTCCTCGCTCTTTTCTTTCTTCTCCGCTACTTCCACCAAGCCTTCCTCCACCAGCGAAGCCAGCAGACTGTCCATAGCCAAGACTTGCTTCCGACGCATGTGTAGACCATCCAGCATCCGCAGCCGGCTGCAGCTAGCTGCCAGTACTACCTGATGCAATCTTCGCCGAAGCTTGGTTGCTTCGTCCAACCGGCCAAAGTACAGGCCATCCCGCTCTTCATCCGCATCAGGAAGCGCAAACGGTGGTGTAGTCTCGTCTCCCTTCGCCTTCACCAGAGCTTGCAGCGGTGCGTAAAACCCCAGCGACATGGGATTGTCTCTGGTATCCAGCCTTGTCAAGTGAGGAAAGTCTATCAGAAGCTGCGTAACCGACGTAGAGTCTGCAAGCCGGTTACCTGCCATCATCAACTTCTTGAGCCTCGGAATATACTGTAGAGCCTTCACGTTGGAAATCGCATTGAAGTTAATATTCAGTGACCGCAAGTTCGGCATCAGTTGCCCAACATTTTCCGGCAGGCCCGTCAGTCCACAGTTTGCGAGCTCAAGCAGTTGCAGATTGAGCATGTCCACTCTAGGCTCAAACGACTGCAGGTAGTTGCCAGACAGATACAGCTTACGCACTTCATATCCCACCGACAAAAATTCCAGAGTGAGCCGTTCTTCGCCTCGCTGCTCCCTCAGGGACAGGCTGTCGAGGCGTCTGGTTCGTTGTAATCCGCCCACGCTCGCCAGCTGGTTACCGTCCGCAAGCAATGTATGCAGATTCGGTAGTCCACTGACGTCCAGGTGCGTGAGTTCATTCTGGCTAACCTCCAAGTGGCGAAGCGTCCTGCACGATTGGATTGCCTCGAATGTCTGGAGCTTATTGTTGGATAGTTTCAGCTTCGACAGGCATGGCGCAAGATGCACATTGCCAACGACTTCAATCCTGTTGCCCGTGAGGTCCAGCTCGGTGAGTCTGGAAAAGGCGCTGCCGTCAAAGTCGAGTTCTTCCAGAAGGTTGTCTCGCGCTCGCAGAGAAAGCAGTCCCTCGTGTGAATCCAGCCCATCCAGGCTGGTGAGCTTGTTATTGTCCGCCTTGACGCTTCGCAAGTGCACCAGGTTTCTCAGCGCAGAAAGACTCTTGACCTCGTTGCCAGAAATGTCGACGTACTGCAGGTTGACCAGGTGGTTCCACGAAGTCAGCTCCGTGAGCATGTTCTGCGATACCTTGAGCTGCCGAACGCTAGAAGGCACTCCCTCCAGGTGACCCAGCGCATTTTGCGATGCATCAAGAGTCACCACCTTACCGCAAAACTCTTCTAGCATGTGCAAGCTCGAAAGTCGCTTCTCGCTGAGGTCAAGTTCTTCAATGTCCTGCCAGTATGGCTCGCGCGGCTCAACCTCACCCAGTCGTTCAACTAGCTCCCGCAGCGTCAGCGACATGACCTTCTTTGAGCCATCCCCGGTGGACAAGTGTCGGTTGCCTAGCACGTAGCTAACCTCAAACCCAAACGACCGATCTCCTTGGTGCATGTTGAATTCCGACAGCGGACTCAGAGACATGTGCCCAATGTTCTGTCCGATAATGGCACTCTCATCACCACCAAGAGCCAGGCTCTTATTTCCCGGCGTTCGACTGATAATGACGCTGAGTGAGGCATGTCGGCTCCCCTGTCCCCCATAGTTCGTGAGGCCTTGCTCTCCGACCAGGCTAACCTGATTCGCCTCGTTGGCAAGTATCTCAACAGTACTATCTTCGTCTTGTTCATTGATCGGCGAAACTGGGCGACGAACAAAGTCTGGCCCCTGCTGTGACGCATATCTCATGGTTGGTGGCCTGGACTTGCTATTGACCTGTCGCAGAGCTGGCTGGCCAGAGATGCTGTCCGGTGGTGATTGGTCTGGGCTTTCGTCGTAGTTGATGGAGCGGGGGGTCTCTTGGCCAAAGCTATCGGTACCCAAGGCAACGGCTTCTTGGATAATGGATGCAATCGGTGAGGAAAACGAAATAGTCATGTTTCTTCGTTTCAACGTTCCACCGCGAGAGCCATGGGTCTCCTGAGTCTCTCGATTTTCAAGCCTTGGTAGCTCTTCCACTTCCTCTGCACCTTGATAAGGCGAGGTCGGAACAAGCCTAGCCTGTACAGAAACGGGAGAGGACGCTGAGGCAGTTGCGTCGGGGCCTTTTCCATCATCCATTGCGCGCCTCAGGCTTCGCAGTTCCTGTGTCATGTCGACTGTAAGATCGGGGATACTAGCAAAGGGATCATCTTCACTGTCCTCGGTGACGGCGACGCTGTTATTTTGAGCATCGTGGTTTGTTTCCTTCTTCTTGATCCAAATATTTTGAGCCTTATCAAGATACATGCTGCCCACCCTGTCAGGAATAAGATGTGACACACTTTCAGGCATAATTGTTCTCCTAGTGTCAGAGTTGGTTGAAGATGTCGTAGGTATTGTGTTTGCAGAGTGGCCAGAAGAGTTTGAAGGGTACCCCCGGCTTGGGCTAGGGGGAAGCGAGGAATTGAGAAACGGGCCGGAAATCCGTACATTGGCAAGATCACTGACGATATCCTCAGCCACAGGTGCCGGAGCCGTAGCGCGCCCAAAAGTCGTGTGGCGAATTGGCGTTCCAGTCTGAGCCGCTCGTAAGGCTTCTTGTGCCATGACGACAGATCGCATCGATGACGTCGCAAGATCGCCCATATCACTCATCTCCTTGTACTGTTTCAACCGTGCCTCTAACTCCGGGTCATTGGGCCGTTCGTGGAAGTTCGGCGACTGCTTTCCTTCGCGGCTCGGGGGTCGAGACAGAGGTTCGTATGTGGAGTCTGGCTGCGACCCTCCTGCACCGTCCATTTCAACACCTGCGTCCGGATTCTGTTCTTCCTCTGATTCCTCTAGACTTGTCAGTCCAGTCGGCTTCACCTGGTTTCGAATCATGGCCATGATCTGTGCCGCTTGATCCACGAAATCCTGAGTCTTGATGGATGGTTTTCGCTCCGTCTCTGTGGCTGCACCGACAGTCTGCTTTGGCTTATTCGGCGAGGCTTCGAATTCTTGAGATGATTTTCGGCTAGAAGCAGGCGAGCAAGGCTTCAACATTTTCCGTCCAGCTAGGACGTCAGCCTCCGCGATTTGGAACTGCCTAGGCCGGGCATCCTTGCGCTTTTTACCCACGACATTCTGCATTGGCTGGTGAGCTGCATCCACCTGCGAAAGCTGTTCCTGTCGTTTATGGGTGGCATCAGAACGCCGTAACGTTCGCCGTCTCTTTGGTGTGGGGTCCTTGACCGGAGAATTCCTTGTGCGCTTCGCATCGGACACCTCATGTTCGCGTCCAGGGGTGCCACGTAGATTCGGCGCGTCCTTGACAATGCTCGCCCGCTGTGCCGCCGGTAAAGCGTCGGTCGATGCGCCAGATCTTTCTCTCCGCCGTGTGATGAGCAACTTGGACGCATTACCAAAAGACATGTGACGGCGAGACCCGATGGGAATCATATGTGTCTCTGGCGAAGCAGTCTCCCTGTCTGTGGCATCAAAGATATCATGGGCCTCAGACATGTCTGCGGTGAATTCGTAATCGTCAAGTTGGCCGCCGCCAAAATAGCTCACTGATCGTCGGCTTCGGTCTATGGCATCTGACTTCTCAGGGTCCCCTGGACTTCTGCCCTGGCCTGACGAGTTGCCAGAATCGCCATCCTCATACTGACTAATTCGTCGCAGCATAGTTTGGTTCGTGAAGGTATCGTATGGCCCGAAGAGCTTCAGCGGGCTGCCGCTTGGCCTTATGCTGCGTTTTTCCGGACTGGGAAAAGGTGCCCTGGGCAGTGGCGGGCTCCCCCCTGATTGAGAAGCACCTCGCGAAGGTAGTTCTGTTCGGATGGTCGGGAACTCCTTTGGCGTGCTGGCTTGCAAAGATTCTTCGGGCAGCATCTCCGAGGTATCCACGCCAAGATCAGGGCTCAGCGCTCTAGTGTAGAATGAGCCATCTCCTGACTGGCCACCGCGGCGCAAGTTGACTTGGCCCGCATTACGAGCAAAGCGATCAAGTGCGTCAATTTCAGAAGCCTTATCCACAGTCGCCCCAGCGTACAAGGAATTATCTTCGTCGTTGCCGGCCTGGTTATTTTGAAGACGTTCCAGCTTCCATTCTAGTTCTCTAATAGGAATATCCATAGCGACAAATTTGACATTCCCGTCCTCTTCGTCTTGTCGGCCAATCACAATAGGGCTAAAATCTTCGTTGCCAATGTCTGTCTGGCCGCTGATATGGCGGAGAGACCCTTGCGCGGAACGAGGAACATTGAGTAGTGCCTTATTGCGAGAGATGCCACCAAGGTTCTGGAGGGGGGATTCGTCGTAGTGTTCCATCGGCAGTGATGGAAGAAAGCTATTGTTCCCGTTAGAGGTGGATCGGAAGTGGGCGCTGCGATTTCCTCGTCTTGGGCTCGGACTCGGCGTCACCTGGTCGGGGAACTCGTGATCATCTTCCTCTGCGAGTTCTAGCAGTCGATCTATATCTTCGTCTGGCTCATATTGACATTGTGGGGGACTCGATGGCAGCGTTCGGTCGGGCATTGCTGGAACACATTGGATATCGGCGGGATCTGTCTGCGGAGGCTTGAACATGTCCTGTAGGCCGGTGCCGGCAGAGCAAAACAGGTCGCGTTGCTCGCCATACGGTACCTCGCCATGGATTAGGCGCCGCTTCCATTCGGGGGTTCCGTTGTCCCCAGGCTTTGAATCTGCGGTTTTATGGACGACTGAGCCGCACGTACCGGCGGAGACCGAGCGCGAATTCTTGGTGTCTGGTTTGAACTCTTGTGAAAGTTTTGACGGTGGCTTGTTGTGTGGTATATTGATCTCATTGGCTGATCTTTCGTACAGGACCTGACTGCTGTTGCCGATAATCGGAGAGTAGACTGGATTTGCACCACTGCGCCGAGGAATTTTGCTCGGCGTGGCATCGGCGTGAGGCTTGAGCGGCGGGAGCTGTGCTTCAGACGCATCTGAGCCACGCTCAGAAACCCAGTCCTCGGACAGGGAGTCTAGCCAGGCATGGGCCATCGTTGAGAGGAGGTGTGTCTGGGTTATGCGGACGAGTTGGGAATGTCACTGTCAGCTAGTGTACCATCGCGATGGGAAGTTGTTGTCGTTTGAGGTGCTTTGGTGGGGTTGAGGATCGTGTGGTCTCCCGCCACGAGGTGAGGGCGAGCAGGACGATGAGGCGCAAACAATATGTGAAGGACGAGAAAAAAATGAGCGTGGTGATAAGGCACTAGGCTGTAGAAATGACGAGGTAAATTCAAGCTGGCTATAACGGTGTTCCTTGGTGCATCAACGTAAACAAACCAGTAGTCTCGATCTGGCAAGCTCGGTTGCTGTGCCAACACTCTACTCACGTGCAAGCTCGCCAGCCATCTACCACTTACTCGAGTCGCTGCGAGGCAAGTTCTCTGGATAAAAAGAATTTTATAAGGATAAATAGAAGCCCGTTAAATTTTTCAATCTAGTCAATAACAACAGTGTAGTGGTTTTTATTTATCTAGAGGCCTGGCTTGTCGTCTGGGCCGCGGGCGAAAAACCACTATACGCGCCATCACGTGCAGACGCGCTACGCGTGTGGATAGTCCCTGAGAGGTACATTCATCGACGTTCGAAGTCAATTAAGTTACAGGCTAGGAGCTTCAGATCCAGCCCTTCCTAGCAGCTCTCTTGTCTTAGCTGCCGTACCTCGCCTGATATCCTTCTCTATGATTGCCTCAAGTCAATGATTTGCAAAACGCCATGGCGCCTCGAATCTCTCGTTCCAATTGGCCGTTTGTCGACACCATCTATTGCGAGGCCAAGTCCGCGGACGCGGATGTCTACTACTTCGGCTCCGATGATGAACAATACGAGAGCCCTCGAGAGAGGAAACGTCGCTATGAACTCGCTGGCCAACGTTTTCTCGGAGGCTCTGCGCCGCGATTATTGTCGGCGTCGTTAACGGGGCCTTTCGAAAGCGGTCGAGGCTGGAAGAATCCCTGGGCCAGCAAGACACAATCGACCCGAGCCGCACAACAACCGGCAGTCCAATTACCAAGCGCTACTAAAATATCTGGTTCTGGCAAAAACGCGAAGCATGGTGTCGAACATGCTGCTACGAACACAATATCCGGTCAGCCTGAGTGCCATCTGCCTAGTCCGCAGAGCCTCAAGACGACATCATTGCCGCCAGAGGGCCATCCATTTCTTGAGGACGAAGAGTTGCAAGTCGTTCAAACATGGCGTCATAGTGTCAGCGTAACGGAACGCGACAAAGTACAACTGTCGATACCACAACCCACGGACGCCTCCTCTTCCCGCAAACGTAAAGCGGGCCATAACTGGTTGAAGACAGTCCCTGAGAAGAGGAGCAGAGGCGAACGCAGGGAAGATTTCACATCAAAGACATCTAGGGCATGCCCACCTGCGCTACCAGATCTATCGATGCAAGATACTGGGCATGCTCAGCCCGGACCAACAACAGAGTTATCGCCACGAGACTCTCCCAACCATCTTATTTCGCCTCCAAAGCAGCCATCTGGGGCCACAAAGCCCCCACAGTCTACTCAAACGATCAACATCAAGTCGGGTGATGAACCTAGCAAGGAGCAACAGGCTGCTGCAACATTGTCATCTCCGGTATCTCTCCGAAATATCAAGCAGGAACAGCCCACTATGCAACTACCGCCTCCAGATTTCACGGCGCAAGCCCGGTCTATTTCCGACGCAGTGTACGAGCGCCAGGACGCTGACCTTTCGAACACAGCGACTACTCGTTTCAAGGCCAGCCAAGAGGCGATTCAAGGGCCATATCGAGTACCAGTTGAAGAGGATTTTGTTTTTGATATCGCCCCGGACCCAGTCTCTGAAAGTGCCGAGGATGAATCGAGTCTAGAGCTGGAACACGCGAATGACACGACATTGGAGGAAGCCGACAACGAACCGTCCGCGTCAAATGACCAACTCTACCTGGAGATTGGCAGCTTGTCCGAGTCAGAGCTCAGTGAACTTTCTGAATCCCCGGAGCTATCAGATTTAGACGGATCTGGGGGAGACTCCGAATCAGAGTCTGCTGAAGCAATTAATGGAGTGGAAGATGGCTCCGGCGATGTGCCCGTGACAACAGTTGGTATTGAGGCCGCGTCCGAGACTATCGATACCCCTCGTGATGCTCCTCCTCAGCAACCCAGTGAGCATGAGGGTGTATCGGCAGAGGACGCCTCAACGATGAGAGAGGATACTGGTTCTCGGAAAACGCCTGAATCCCCTAAAATGGCGCTATCTCGTCCTGCTCTGCAACAAGGCGCAGATGTTTCTGTCAGCAGCATGTCGCACGGCATTTCGGATGTAGTGGCCAGCGAACTGCCACAACCCGACACCATCGAACCTGAGGTTGGTCGTAACACCATTGGTGAAGTTCCCAACCTCGCAACTGCGGGAAGGGAGCACGCGGAGAGCGAACTTCGTGTCACGGCTGGGCCTCCAACCCACCCGGCGGCTGGGACTGTTGTACAACAGTCGCCCAAAGTCAAACATGAACCGTCCGAATTTTCCTTGAAAACAATGTTGCGAAGCCTTGTTTCTGCAAATACATGGACCCAGTTAACTCATCTGGCGAACAGTCCTTCCAAACCCACCCAACAACCAGTTCTCCCAAATACGATGGACGAGCATATCCTTCCAAGCGTTGAAGACTCTCCTCTACAGGAGCTGACCCCGACAGTGGTCGATCACGCCTCGGGGCTAGGGAAGCTCATAACTACTCTGGACAATGACGAGCTGTCCGCTGATGAAGCGAATGAAGCTCGCCAACAGCTGCTTTCCGAGCAGAATAGCATGCCAATACCGGACAGTCTACGTGATTCACAACCCTGCGCCACTGACGAGCATACCCTTCCTGGACTTCAACAAGAATCCGCCACCGCAACGCGAGCCGAGGTCGAATCAAGTAGCAGATTAGCGCTTGACAACGAGAAACCCGGATTCTTGAGCGAAGCCATCCTACTGCAAGAGCGGCAACCTTCGCCGTCAAAGCAGGAAACAACCCCGGAGATACCTACCGCAGCCACTGCCATGGCTCCTCCTACCGCATCTGCTCGTTCCCCTATGCGAGCCAAAACTACGCCTCCTGTCTCAAGGGCCGGCAGCTCGGAACCTCGTTTCGCTTTTAAGTCATTCGCTGCATTCACGACACCGTCCCCAGACCGCCAACGTGTTAAGAAGCATCGCAGGCTTGCAGGATCACGTCTTCGCCGTCCAACGCTCAAAGGCATCTTGGCATCGCGGAAACATAGTCTGGGTCGACGTGCAGGCAACCGGGTATCGTGGCTCCTCCCGGACGAGCGCGAAATAGAGGCTATCAACCCGGGGGGCAAGGCTGACGCGCCACTGAGCCGCGATGCGCCATCCTCGCCGCCACCTCGGACCCCCCTCTCGGAGCTGCCTACTGCTTCTAGTGAGAAGTTTGCGAAACACTTCTCCTCGATAGTGAAGCGCACAGATGGTCTGCGGCACCGGTTCCATGTGCCCACAGAGGCTGATCTTGTCGTGGAAAGCTTGGGCAGTAGCCCATGCACCAACAGCCAGAGATCAAATATCGTGTCCAAGGGCACGACCAATATGGCGATGAAGGATGCGGTAATGGTGGATTCGATTGATGTTGAGAACCAGGGCGTACCGCGAGAGGCGAGCATGTCTCCCGAGCCCATGGACATGGTGGAGGACATGGTGCGCGAGATGGGCGACTTTTGGCAGGCGTGGGACGTGGATGCGGAGCTTGACGCAGCAAGCAAGGCGCAGGCTGAGGCGGCAGCGAGTCAATCACATTTACAGAGTGCATGGCGTTGACAGGAAACGGGCATACGGCGGCATCCATGTTTGCGTGGTCTTTGCATTCATTATTCCCGTTGCTTTAGATACCATTTGATGTGATGTTATTCCTTGACAGCTGTTTCTGCAGTGTGTATGACGGTGTGCACTGGGGTCGTTTCTGCTCGCGCAGCCAGGGGCTTTATCTCGTGTCAGTGAGGTCCATCCGGAACGTAGGGTTGTTCGTGAGCATGGCCAAGACAGAGCATCAACGGGAAGAGCCCGCAGAACGACACCGGCGTGCGATGGAAGATTAGGCCGCCAAGACGAGGATGACCACCAGGCCATAGGCGACTGACTACATGCCAAGCGAGTGCGACCTTAGCAGCATGAGGTCTGTCGCTGCGCGTTCGCAACTCGTCGGCAAACAATAGTGTAGGGTAGCTGCTGTTGATGCCCAAAGCAAAGCAGCGACAGCGACATACTTAGTACGTGGGCGCATGCAGGCAGCCAGGCACGCAATCTGCCACGAACATGGCCGCAAGCTCTAAAGCCGACTTCTACGTTGTGCCACGAAAGGGAGTCCACAAACAGTGACCCTACAACGCCAAAACCCAAGACTGGGAGAGAACATGGCCACGTTCAAAAGCGATTCTGATTCAGGGTGACGGTCAACATCTGGGACAAACTCTCAACCCAGGCCGAGCCGAGCTGCCAAAAGGGCGGGGCTTCCCGTTGGTGGTGGTTTGGCGGCGTGTGGGGCCGGCAGGACAGGGTGGACCCGCCGACCCGGACCGTCCAATTGCCTGCCCGGGCGTCTCAACGTGGGAGCAACGACAACGGGCCCGCGGCCTTGACAAAGGATGATATGGATGCATGTCGTGGTCGGGAAAGAGTAGACTCTGCTTACCCTTGCTGTTTTCTCTTCCCCAGTCGCATCGCAGCACGCCGGAATAGGGGAAGCCCAGCACGCCGTGTCATGCACCCCCATCCCTTCCAGCTCTGCCGGGCCGTGTAAGTCAGGTTGCGGCACCGGCTTGAGAGTTGAAAATGTCATGGACTCGGCCGCCATCAACACGCCGCGGGGGCCAGGGGTAGCCTGCGGAAGCCCCGAAAGAGTCGGGCCTTGACGCAAGGGGGCGGCGCAGTCTTTGCCGGCAGGGAATGGGCGTGCAACAAATCCGAAGAAAGGATCTTCTGAAGACTTCAGATATGAACTGGCACACAGGTACTCTGTATAGGCTGGTGCGAGGGTGGATGCCCTCACGCTGTAGAATCCAACCCTACTGGATAAACCGAAATCGGCCAATCGCATGGGCACTCTAATCCCGCGCCCGCCGACGTTGAGCGATGTTGCGCTGCCATCATGAGTAAATGGCTTGGGGCGTAGGCATGTATTAGACACCCACCCGAATTACGTGAAACAATTCAGGGGCAAGGGACCAGGCAAGCCATTGGGCGTTTTTTGGCGGTGTCCCAGGCGGTT